>VDFB02299812.1:0-93292 GCA_007258455.2 Sequoia sempervirens | reverse complement strand
AAGAAATCAATGCAACATCCTTATTTTGATGATCTTGAAAATTTTCAATTATGATTATAAGCCGTTATAAAAGTGCACGTGAAGCTTAGCAGGGGAATTTCAAGTTATTCATTTGAAGTTAACCTCATCATGAGCACCTATGATGTAGAAATTATAAGAGCATCTTGAATTTCAAGTTATTCTATTCATGAGAGGTGTTGTGTGCAATAGGTGTCTTAGAAATCCTAATGAAGACGTTTGACGAGGAGTGACTAAGTTGAGAGACTGACATGCCTATCCTCCATGAAAGCATCGAGATTTAAGCATTTTTGTTCCCGTCTTGGAACCAAATGGTGTGGATTTGTTATCTGTAAATTCCTTCCATATGTTTTCATTTTATTTCCATTTTGGATGCTCTTTCTTTTTCTTCTTTTACTTTGCCTATTTGTAAGTAAATTGATAAAAATTGATTAGTGTCTCCTTGCAAAAAATGTTGATTTATGAGCCATCCAAGAGAATCTTAGCCAAAAAAGAAATGCAACATCCTTATTTTGATAATCTTGACAAATCTCAATTCTAATTTGAAGCCATTATAAAAGAGCATGTGAAGTTTAGTGAGGGAATTTCAAGTTATTCACTTGAAGTTAACCTCATCATGAGTACCTATGATGTAGAAATTATAATAGAATCTCAAATGTATGAGTGGCATTGTAAAATATCTATGAGAACAAAGTACCTAAGGCATCCTTGAATTGTATTTTTGGTTATTATGAGAGAATCTTATAAGTTGAGTTTGTGTGCATGAAATGGGGCACATTGATTCAATATTTGATTTAAGTAGGGTGTTGGAATTCATATAGTTTGTTTTTTTTCATGATTTTTTATTACCGCTTGATAGTTTTGAGAAAGCATTGTGCCTACAAGTACAAGCGCTTGTGTTTCAAATTGGTGTATGAAGCATATTAGACAATTGTAGCACAAATAGAAGAATTATGATTTCCAAATTATAAATCTAATTTTATTGTAAACATCATATTATTAATATATAGAGTGTAATAAGAATTCATGGTTACCAATCAATCTTTTTCTTTTTTTATTCTCTCCCTATTATAACTAGCACCAATTGACTAACTTATTATAAAAATTCATTTATTAAAAAAAATCAACCTAATGATTATATATCAATATCAATATAGCATACCATCTATTCACATAAACATTTACCATGATGCTTACTCAAATTTTGAAATTCATGTAACGTAATCCCTTAACAATCCAAATTGCAAAAGAGTAGCAATATAACGCCCTACCATGAAACCCTAGAGGACAACACACTATAACCTAAAATGGAACAACTTTTTTTTAAGTACAACAAACTAATGTTGCAAATGATACTATAAGTTGTTTTCTAATCTAAGTCCTCTATGGTTCTGAGGTTATGTTACTAGAATCCCTTTAACAAAACTAACAAGAATAGTAAATCATTGAATTAAACAAGATTCATTTATTAATATAAAATTTCATTTAATCCATCCATCTAATTGAGCAATCAATATGAAATAATATAGCATAATAAATATTAATGTCATTCCAAATAAATTCATTACAACTAATGGGAGATTTATCAGCTATAATGATCATAACAGAGAGAGTCTTTTCATCCCATGAGTTTATAATGCATCATTACATCAATGTTTCCCCATGATCAATTGTGGAGAATATACATCAAAGTAAGAATACAAGGTACATTTGTTTTCAATACATTACAAGTACATGTGAGATAGATCACTTGAACTGGAACAAGTGTAGAAGTCTACATCATCAGGAACAATCACCATGAACACGAACAACAGCTAGGGAGACCCAATGGAGTACAAGGCACATTCCACTCGACCATGTGGAACACAAAGTTCCACACCCTGTGCTAGGAGATAACACCTAGTTCCACAACCACAACAACAAAGCAACCACAAACTAGCATAACAAGCTAATAGGGGACAAATGACATAGAAACCACATTAACAACATATGAGATCATGCATTTCTTCCAAAAAGTATCACACACCAAGGGGAGAGAAAACAAACAAGTGAATACTAGTTTGCAAAGGGAAGAGTGTCATTGCATGGTCTTGGCATGGGTTTTCCTAGTAGCCTAGACAGTAGCCCCCATCCTTGGCTTGTCCTAACAATCTAGACGTCAGCCCCCATCTATGGTTGTCCTAACAGCCTCTCACTAGGTGTTGGCCCCATAGGATGACACATGCAAAATCAATCTTCCTTTTATGAGGATAAGGAAGTTGGTCTTGCCAACCAAACCTTCTCAACCCATCCTTAGCCTAAATGAGCAATACAAATGTGGGCAAGGCATTCACTTATCTTGATTAATGTGTAAATTATTCAACCCCTTAATTCTTTTTAAGTTATCACTGAATTAAGAAAATCCCATATGGGTTGTCTAGGATGCCACTTTGTGCGCTGACCCCCATTGAGATCCATTCCCCTACTAATAGAAAGGACCCAATAAAATCAATAGGGTAGAGCCATCATGCACATGAAATGAAGACCGTGAGTACACATCCCGAGCAAGGCATGGACCATCTCAATCTCAACACAACTATGGTACATATATGGAGTGCATGGAAAGGACTCATATCAACACACAAGAGTACTGAAACTGAGCAAGGCATGAACCATCTTGCTCTCTAAAGAAAAAATTAATATCAAGTAAGATGTATGTGGCTAAGACCCTTGACATCCACTTATCACAAGCACAAAATTACTCACCTCCAGAATCAAACACACCAATTCAACCAATAACAAAACTCCCTAGCCTTTGGAAGATTTTCAAAGTTTGCCTCACAAAACGATTTAAACTTTTTTAGAACAACACGCATTCATTTCCAAACCACTCAAGTCCAAGATCAAACATAAGATCAATAAGCAAACGACCTTTACATCCAAGACAAGAATTATTTCACATTACATATTACCCATTTCTTTGCCTCTTGTTTCAACTAATAATTATGCTAAATAACTAATTACCAGAGGATTTGTAACCGAACTATTGGATAATGCTGAAAGTAACCAGCATTCCTTTTTTTTACCCAGAGATAGTCTAATTTGCTTATATAACAAAATCTTACTGCAATTCCTTCATTCAACTAACTATCCATTTTTACTTATTTAAATTTCTGATTTACTTTTCTGCCATAATTAGTTAATTCTCATAAACAATAATATGTTAATACTAAACCATAAAATATTTATGCTCATGCATATATTTACATATATATAAATGTATAAACATGTATATATATATAATTAACCAAAATCTTGTTTTCTTTATAAAAGAGTATAATACAACAACCAAGATCCCACGACACACACACATCTATATTTTGAAATCAACCAATTCTATCAAACACTGTTTATAAAAAGGGAAAACAATAATTACATTTCAACACACACATATTTCGAAATCAACCAATTCTATCAAACACTGTTTATAAAAAGGGACAACAATAATTACATTTCAAAACATGGCAACACACTATCGATTTGATTCCATATTGAATTTCCAAGGTAATGAACGAGGAAATATGGGAAAAGGAAATCTATAAGGTAACAGAGGGAACATAGACTGGAATGTAAAGCTTCCTTACTGAAAAGAATCATGATTTATAATTGTTTAAAAGATCGGCAGCGATGGAAACAGGAAGAGGTTAGAAGATGTCATGATTTATTTCACTCTTTTGTTTATGAAATTGGCACTGAAGCTATTCTAACATTCAACTTACAGTAAGGGGCAGAATGCACACAATAATCGTATGAATCAAACTTATACAGGTCTCGTTAACATAGTCTAAATCCCTATTTTTCTTCATAAATCCTTCAGTGGACAATTGCCACAATGCATTGACTAGAGGCTGCTTGGCTTAGCTATTATAGTGGAGAGAAAAACTATTATCTTGAGAACAAAATACACCATTCATTTGGAGTGTTCTATGAGAATTAACTAGTCTATGTGTCCCCGTATTTTAGAGTCAATATTGAAAGTCGAATTTCATTATGATTTTAACTAGATATTAGATCAAGGATATTGATGCCTATTTTCTTAAGACATCGACATATTATGTATAAGTTTCTGCTACAAATTATATGAGATCAGTTCATGGAGCACCTGGTCTCCATTGGCGCACACAAGTTCGTTCATCATTTTTTGACATAGATCGGCCTTCTCATCACCACACGTGGGACTTGATTTGGCATTGGCACATATTTTTATTTCATCTAAATCTTCCTAATTTATATTTCACCTTTATTTATCTATTACTGTATTTTGATTATAGTTCATTAATATTTCATTATTTTTCTTGTGGCAAACTTTGTATCACTCATATATTACAAACCCCGTATGACTGCGCATCTTTTCATACCGATTCCTTACCCCGTATTTTGTCACCCATTACACTTCTTCACTTCACGTATCTCTCTTCAACTCCCTCTCTGCACATCAGCTATTCTTTAATATCATAATGCTGTGTGAACACAGATTTATTATGAAATATTTCCTTTGTATGTGATTTTCCCGGCACTCGATTGTGTCTCCTTCATGATCGAAATAGGGATATATTGCACTCACTTTTAAGATCAGTTTGGCAAAAATTTCTTAACTCCATTCACAACAATGTAGATTATTGTCCTCAGAATTGATATGAATCAATATGATAGTCTGATAAGAAAATGGATTATATTAAGTTTTAAGCATTTTTTGCAGATTTATCCTTAATTGAATGGCTAACAATTTTATTGAACTGGATTTCGACTACATTCAAAGGGGATAAATCAAACCACTGAAATATATTTAGGAAATCCTGAACCAATATTATATTCGAAATATTATGAGCGCCACCTATTCATGCTAAACGATATATACCGTGCTCAAGAGAGATTCTGCAGAAAATAAGAAAATTGAATTCTAACAAAAGACACCGATATACAGTATAGTGGGAAATGATTAATAACACAATGGAATTATAGCGGCTATTCTCAAGGGCAGCGGCTATCCAGGGCAGCGGCTATCCAGCCCCAGGAATGCACCGGGGCATGGATGGCTGCCCCATCATGCATCATCCTGCATACAATCCTGCCCCGGTGCATTCCTGGGGCTGGATAGCGGCAATGGCTATCCAGACTACAAAAGGCATGGAGGAAGCCATGCGCATGGCATTCTGCATCCCCGTGCAATCCTGTAGCGGCCATCAAAGTCCGTACTTAATGTCAGGTAAAAATAAATTTAATTCCTTCGTGCAAGGTGAAATTTTTTTTGTTTGCCTTCCAATATTTTCCCTACTGCCATCTCTTATACCCCAATATTTTACTTCCACTTTTTAAGTTATGTAGATATATATTATATAATACATATTATTTAAATATATATTATATTATATAATAAATGAATATATTATATTATTAAATTTATATTGTTATTTATAATATAATATAATATATAGTAATAGAATAAATATTATTATTATTATTATTATTATTATTATTATTATTTACATATTTATAACAAAAATGAATATATTATATATTATCTATATTACTCTCTCTCAAAATTAATATAATATATACTAATAATATAATATATTAAATTTTATCATTATCGTTTATATATCTATATTTACATTAAGAATTAATTTTATTGAAACTTAATTAAAAATTTAATGATTAGTAAATAAATTTAAATAGATTATATATATAGTAAAGTGTAAAGTAAAATTGTTTTGAAACCACTAAAATTTAGTTTATATTGACTATTTTTTATCTATGCATGTCAATTATATAACATGACATATTTCAAAATTCAATTCTCTTCAATCTAATTGGTAGAAAAATTTCACCCGATATAAGTGATTAATGTGCTCCATAATCAAAAAAGATTATTTACTTGTTTATTAAAGTTATTCTTTAAATAAAATTGACATCTTTTACATTAATTTTTCTAATAATAGGTAGATTAGTCTATAAATATTAAAAAATATTTTTTATTAAATGCATGTACCTATTTTACATGATTAAAATAAAAATTTATGTTTGTATTTTTATAGAGTAAAAAAATAGTTTACTCTAAATAACTATATATGTTATTCTCCCATTTATTCACTTTTCTATATACATAGATATTAACATTTAATATTTAAATACATCTATCTAACTTATGCCACCTTTAAAATGATATCTTTGCATCTAATAAATCTATAATAAATATAAATTTGATACACAATTTATTTTATGTCCATGTTTTTATATAGTAAAAAAATAGTTTACTCTTAAGTGAATAAATAATTATATGTTGTTCTCCCATTTATTCACTTTTCTATACATAGATATTAATATTTAATATTTAAATGCATCTATCTAACTTATGCCACCTTTAAAATGATATCTTTACATCTAATAAATCTATAATAAATATAAATTTGATACACAATTTATTTCATTTATGAAAGTAAAAATAAAACTTATAAGTGGGTAGTAAAAGCAAAATACTAGTCTATAAATATTAACTAATTTTCATTAAATATATCTACCTATCTTTTACATTATTAAAAGCAAAATTTATATCCATATTTTTATAAAGTAAAAAATAATTTACTATTAAGTGAATAAATAACTATATGTTATTTTCTGATTTATTGACTTAGTTATTAATATTTAATATTTATTTCATTTATTAAAGTAGAAATAATGACCTAATTAATATAAACACCTCTAAATTGATATATTGATTTATTTTAGATACATACATACTAAATATAAAATAAATAAACAATTTATCTTCATTTAAAAATAAATAAATAGTATAATCTATTTATGTCTTTTTAGATAGATATTTAAGATATGTAAGATATCTATATAAAATTTAAAGTAAATAAATAATTTGTTTTTATTTAAAATAATAAAATAAAAATAAAATGTATGATCTATTTTTTTACTATATTTATTGCTTCCATATTTAACATAAATTTATCTAAGATATCTATATATTACTAAATACTTTTCTTTAGAAAAAATGTTCTTTAACATTGCAAAAGATAAATATTTAATTTACTTTAGAAGTAATAGAATATCCTTTACCATGTTGAATATTGTAACAATTTTAAAACTATTCAAAACATTTACACCCACTATCCCAAAATGTACTTTAAGAAGAAAAAAATAGCAAACATTCCATACATATCCATATGTTGTACAAAATAGATATCAAATGCAAGGAAATGACTCAACAATCTAATGTTGCAGAATTCTCTTTACCCTTGGAGAAAGTAATTAGCAGAAGTTCAACATTCACTCTAGCAAACAACATTAGAATGTTACCATGTTTAACTAGTGTGCCAACATTACAACATTATAACTAAGACTTGCAAGATGTACAACACACTTAGTCCTTATATTACTGAGAATGGAATGCCTCAACCCAAAAAATCTACATGGTACAAATTAAATAATAAAGATATTGAGATCTAATGGACATGATAAGCCTTACAACTCCAACTCGAGGTAATTGGCCTAAGAACTTATAGATGTTGTACTTAGTAACTTGTATCTTTTAGTGGACATGTATTTAATGTTATGTGATAAAATATTTGTAACTGCTTTACCCTAGTGGGCTTTGGTTATTTGATTTTTTAGTCCTTAAATTAGATCATGATATAATTTAGCATACAATGGTATTGTAGCAACATTGTGGATCTTGGTGAACTTTGACTGGACACAACTCAAAAAAAAATTCCAATTGGCTTATGTGTTAAACTAGAACTAGAGTTGAGGGTCCTTGTTTGGAACTCTAGCTCTCTTTTCCTTTGTTCCCCTCCTCCATTGAAATTTATTTGCTAAATATCTGAGCTATTCATGTTTGTGTTTCCGTGTTGAGCATGGGGCTATATTGTTGCTTGGTTTGTACTTACTTTTGTTCTATGTCCATTAGTTATTTGAATCCTAAAATCAAGATTGTAAAGTGCTTTGTGCCCTGTCGTTAGGTCTAATTCTATCATAGGTTTTGTCACCAAGTAGATGTGCCTTCCACCAAGTAAGTACTTATCATTTGAGACATTGCTAAAATTTATCAAACACAACTAATTAAAACATAACAATTCTATTACTATTTGGCAAGAACTTCACTGCCTTGTAATAATATAATATATTATAACAATTTAAGTTAATTTAAATTTATTTATTAATCATTAAATTTTTAGTTTAGTTTTAATAAAATTTATTAAAAATTTACTAATTTACTATAGAGTTCTAAAACTAAAAATTTAAAATCTAATATTTTTCCAATTTTGTTTTAAATATTTAATTTTAACTATAAAGTTGATGTTCAAAATAAGAAACTAAATTTTAATGAATTTTCAAAACAATTTTAGTTTACACTTTACTATATATATTCTAATTATATGGTAAAATGTTAATTTAAATTTATTTACTACCCATTAAATTTTTAATTTAGTTTTTGTAAAATTTATTAAAAATTTACTATAAAATTTTAATGAAAAAAATGTTTTTCACTTTTAAAACTAAAAATTTAAAATGTAATATTTTTTCAATTTAGTCATAAATGGTGCAAATGGGTGTTTTATTGTTTATCTATTGCAAAGTTTTATGTTATAATCAATGGAACACCAGTGGGTTTTTTAGTTCCACACAAGGTGTTCGTCAAGGAGATCCTCTTTCTCCTTTCCTTTTCATTATACTTGCAGAGGCTTTGAGTAGGTCTATTTCTAAAAGTTATGAGCAAGGTTTATTACATGGTATAGCCATTCTAGGCACAAGTATAGCTATTTAACTCATTCTTTATTTGTTGATGATACTTTGTTTTTTGGAAAAGCAACTTTGGGAGAAGCAAAGCAAATTAAATCTGTGTTTGATAGGTACGTTCAAGCATCTAGACAAAAGATCAATGAGAATAAATCCAAGATTTACCTCTTTAACACAAGTGTCACAGTTACAAGGCATATTGTAAGGATTCTTGGTTTTCAAGAAGTTGAATTGCCTAGTAAGTACTTGGGAATTCCTTTCTTTATTGGAAAAAATAAAGATCTTATTGGGGTAAAATCATTCAGAGTATTCAGGAAAAATTTAGTTCATGGAAAGGTAGATGGTTGTCTTTGTCTAGAAGAATTTTAATGGTTAAATCAGTCCTTTCTTCAATTCCTAATTACTTCATGTCTGTTCTAAAAGCTCTTAAACTAGTTGTGTTACAAATTGAAAAGCTGATTCAGAAATTTTTATGGTGTGGAAACATTGATAATGTAAAGAAGGTTCCTTTAATTTCATTGGATAAAATGTAAATGGATAAGGCACAAGGAGGTGTTGGTTTGCATAATGTTGTTTATGGGAATCTTTCATTGGGTGCAAAGTTAGTTTGGCATATGTACACTCAGTCAAATAAGAAATGGTGCAAAGTTATGCAAGTAAAATATCTAGATAACATTTCTCCTTCTAGAATTTTTATTGTATCAAATCCACCATTAGGGTCACAAATGTGGAATTTTCTAATCACATGCAGGAAATATATAGTTTCACATTTAACTTGGGAAGTTAATAATGGGGAGGAAGCTCTATTTTGGAAAGACTCTTGGAATGGCTTTCAGGCTATTAGTTTTGTGAATGATTTTCAAAATATTGAAAAACATCTTATCCTCTCTCTGGGGTGTTAAGGTTAAATATTATGTTGACAAGATTGATCTAATATCTCATAGGGTTATCTGGAAAGAATTATCAAATTGCAACATTTCATCAGATCATAAGATATTGTTAAAGCAATTTTTAGATAAAAGAGTGGTATTCTTATCAAATGAAAATGATAAGTTAAGGTGGGTTTTATCTAAATCTGGTCAGTATACAGTCAGAGATGGGTATAAAGAAATCTCACAAAATGCATTGCAAATGGAATTTCAAAGGGCTTATTCATTTTGTTGGAATCCTATTGTTCTTCCTAAAGCAGGGTGTTTTGTGTGGCTTGCAATTAAAAGAAAAATCTTGACAAGTGATAAGTTATCCAAACTAGGAATTGCAAATCCATTTCAATGTGTTTTATGTGGGAATTATTTGGAAGCTATCAATCATCTATTTGTTGATTTTCATGTTGCACAAGCATGTTGGGATTTTGTTCAAACCAAATTGAATTGGTATGCACCTTTGTCTAATAATTTATGGGAATTTTTTTCTAGCTAGCCATGTTTGTTTAACAACTCCTTATTTGCCTGCATATGGAAGGTTGTTCCAGCAATGATAGTGTGGGAAATTTGGTGGGTTATAAATAAATGCATATTTAGGAAAGAAACATGTGTTATTGAAACTTTGTTGAGTGGTTTAGAAACATCCATCTCTGAGGTTTTCAACAGTTATTTCTATAGGACAAAAAAGTAGATGTTTTTTCAAATTGGGATTCATCATTGCTTTCTCAGTGGCCTCAAATTTTTTTTCCTTTTAATGGTAGTAAATTATAGATGCCTCGAAACAAGGTGGATAGATCTAAGGTAGTTTGCAAAGTGCCACCTCAAGGTTGGTTTAAGTTAAATTTTGATGGAGTTAGTAGAGGTAATCCAGGTGAAGCTGGTGTAGGGGTGGTCATCAGAGATTATGGGGGCAGAGTGCTAATGGAAAAATCAATAAAGCTTTCAAATGTAACTAACAATATAGTTGAGGCTACTGCAATTTTGTATGGATTAAAAATGGCAAGTTCTTTGAAAATTGCAAAATTACAAATGGAGGGAGATTCATTAATAATCATGAATGCATGTGAAGAATGTAATATTTTGAATTGGCATCTTCAATATATCATGAAACAGGTATGGTTTTTTCAGGATAGTTTTTCTTTATATGAGATTATGCACATATACAGAGAAGGTAATTGTTTGGCAGATCTTTTGGCAAATATGGGGGTGGAACAGGGGGAAGTTTCTGTAGTTCATATTATTGATGCCAAATATACAAATTCGAGCCTATGTAATATTATTGAAAAGGAAGGGGCATTGTAGTTTGAGCACAGAATGATTTGAATAAATGAGTAAAGTTTTCAAATTGCTATGAGGTTTTTGAGAGTAGCTATTACATACAAGGGTGGGCATTTGAAAATTTCAAAGGAAGTGTTATTGTAATTGATTAGCATTGAATATGTTATCATTGATTAGTGCAGTTCAAAAGAACCATTTGTCATCATTCATTTGTGGTGGTCAACACTTATCAAAGATACAATCTTTTCTACGCGTATGGCTACGGATGCAATCTTTTATTAGTATCTTGGAAAATAAGGATGATTTAAAATGTTAACGTACATATGGATGGTTTTATGCAGGTGGAAGGTGATAAGCAATCCACTGCATTGTAATATAATAGACATGTGGCAGGTTTCGAAATTGGGCAGACACAAGCGGAAACAAATGGCAAGGCAGTTGTTCAGGCACATGGCACGTTTTTGAAATTGAGGGGTCACAAACACTAATAAATAGCAAGATAATTGTTCATTTCAATTCTACTTGTGTGTTGGTTTGGGTAGACAGATTCCATTCTGTGTTATTTCAAGCTATTATGTGGGAGAATGTATCTATTCACTGGTACAGTTGCATCAAACTAAAAATCATGTGAAATCTTAGAAATCTTCAAATACATCAGCTGGTACAGGTACAGGGTGTGTGTTTAGGGAGGGGTATAGAATATGCTCTGCAATGCTTCACCATGGTTATCAGTATTTGTGTACCACTCCTAATGAAATCGTCAACATTTTAAAAAATTAAACATTTTCTATAAGTATGCAATAGACACTTGTCGATGAAAATTTATATGAAGTGTGCAAACATGGATTTTAAGGCTGGTCCTTTCTGGTGAAAATATTAGGAAAATATAACGTAGGTATGGATAAATTTTTCATTAGGTTTATCATTTGAAATTCATTGTTAAGTATGGATTCTAAATTAGTTTTTGTCAAAATTAATTATCGGCATCTAACAAATTTGGCAAGCAATCTTAATTGTGAGTGAAAGGTACAATCATTGCAGGTTATGCTTGTAAAGTTCCTCAAATTTATCGTTGGTTTTGGGATGGGCAATAAAATTTTGCATAAATGGGTTACATATGCTTCATTGTGTTCGCATATCTTAATAACAGTGGGCATGAGTTTTGAGGAAAGAGGTGAGCTAAGTGTGCCACAATTAGCCTATGTAAATTGCAGTAGGCAACAAATGGAATTCTATCCTAGGAATTATAGGGTCTTCATTCTAGTACAAGAGTGGGAAATGCCAATTGTAGAAGAAATTAGTGATGATGAACTTCTTTTGGTGTTCAAAGATCACTGTTCAACTTTCATTAAGCATGTGAAGCGAATTATTGGGAAAGCAATTTTACAACCAAAAGTGAAGAGGGTAATTTATCCTTCTCAATTTCTCTCAGTTTTCCTTTCAAATTTGTTGGATTTACTTCAAGATGTTTGTTTGCTGGAAATGATTGCTACAAAAGTTGTTAATGAAGAGTTCTTGCCAAATGGTGTTCTGGATAAAGCTTGTCAAAAATATGATATGTGGAAGGGTCAGGGTTATTTTGGGAGTCTCTTTCCAAGGCATTTTTTGTTGAGTCATTCTGTGCATATAAAAAAAATTGTGGCAAAAAACAAGTCCCTCTCAACGCAAAGTTCCACTACCATGCTTAATGTCCTTAGAAGGTATGCGGCTAAGTTTGGGGATGACTTGGTAGAGAATGTGAAAGTGATTGTTCAGGCTGCTATAGTCCTTCTTGTCCATGTGCGTGATCCACCATTGTTTTCCCCTATGCCTATGGTGGAAGATGACAAAACTACACTGCAACACTTTGAATCTGTTAAAATTGGGTCTCAAGAGAAGGTAGGTGGGATAAATCTGAATATAATGCCAGAAGTTGAGATAGCAAAAGAGGAGTTCCTAGAAGGTAATTTTTAGAGTGTTGTTGAAAATCAAACTGTAGTTGTTATGGAAGAATAGGGGTTCACAGAAAATCACAATTTCGGATGACAAAGATATTTGGGTGGCAGTTTTGAAATTTTGCTCCATGAATAGTTGGTGCAGATTGTTGTATTTGTTTATCATTAATGGTCATTGAACCTTTTTGAACCTTTTTGATCTGGTATATTTCTTATCAACAACTATCATATAAAATTTTTTGCTCTCGTTTGACAAGATGTTGTACTAGGAAACAATGGGCTTTAAAAGATTAATTTATGGTAAACATGAAGGTTGCACTTAGTGGTAAAAGGGGGATATTAGAAGCAATTAACAAAACTTGCAAATTCAAAATGTCAATGTTAAGTATGTAATGCAGTTGTACCAAAACTTGCAATATGATATGCAAGAGTAGATGATCTTTTTTTGGGTTTTATACTCAAATTATGTATTTTTTCTATTTGGGCGATAATTGGAGGTTTTCTTTCGGATTCATTCCTTACTAGTATGCCCTTTGAATCTGGAATATGTAAATTATAACATTGCAGAACATTGCATATGATGAATTTGTGCACACATTACACGAAAAACAATTATGCATTTACTAAATCTTTCACGTCCTCTAGGGTACACGAAACGGTCATTACAAATCATAAACTTTTATCAAATGGAAGAAACTAGACAACCAAGAACACATAGTGATGACACACTACTATTAATGATCACAAGCATGGAAAACGATACATCTGCAAAGCATATTTCCACAGATACAACATATCAAAGATACAATAGTTCATCACATATTTTTTTCCTAATATCAATGGGAAAAGTACATTGAGTACAAGAATGAGAAATTAATGAAAATAAGGTACAAAGTGACCAAACTCATGCCCACATTTTACACACTAAACAACCAGGCAAAACTATAACATCTTTCCTAATTTTGCAATAATTTTTATTTTATTTTATTTTATTTTAAATTTTGTTTACTTATAAGACAACAACAACACAATTCACTACTTATAGCTATATTCAATGATCACACAAGTTACAAAGAAAAGATAAAAGTGATTTACTAACTTTGGCAATAGAATCTACTTACTTAGGTCAGCTTAACATACCTCTTACATTTTATTTTATCGACAAGTCCTTGCTCCCAATGCCTATACTTGCAAGGTCTACATGACTTGGCACACACATAAGATCAAAGATAGTTAGCACATGATTAGTAAGAGAAGCTATATAAATCAATGGTAGTTTTTACGTTATCGGGAATAAACGACAAGTCTCAAACAAGACTTAGAAGAACAGTCCTAGGGGCCTGACCTAATGCCTTGGGGGCTCATCACTTGATGGCCTTGCCTACGTATATAATTCGCAGAGGCGTCGTAGTTCGACAACTTGAGTTGCTCCAACTCACCCACATGGGATATAACCATTAGTTTCCAATGAACGACTCGACTTTCTTCATACGCATAACACTATAACACTGACATAAAACAACATGCAACGAGTACAACATTGCTTGATTAGGAGACTCTTTCGAATAGTTTTGAAACTAGACTCACAACAACAAGGGTGTACCAAGCATAAAGGACACAATGAAGAAACATGCGAGGCATGAACCATCTCGCTCATAGACATAACCAAGGGCAAGGAAAATCATGGAACAAGGTTCACCGATGAGGTCTCAAGAAAAAGAATACAATCAATGGATCAAATAGGTCTAATCATGAGAGAATGCAACACATGACAGGTTTCCCATTGCCTCAGGAAACCTGACAACCTTCACCGATAACTTAACAAAAGGGAGTGACTGAAACATTTACGGGTTCCCAACTCGTCCAAAATATGACTAAACGAAAGTCGACGCATAAAGTTTCCTCAATTGGGATAACATAAAAAGGAGTACTTACAAATGACTAAACAACTTTTCATGATCACAAAACGACAAGTGTAGAGTAATGGAGGCAATACCATAACGAGATCCTCAAATTCACTCAAAGCTAACATAATCAACTACAATTACCAACAACAAATTCAGCCAATAGGGCATCCAAGGGAGACCTCAATTTTCTCCACATATGAAACCCTAATGACTAACAATTTGGCTAAAGCCAACTTTAACCAATTTAACAAACCATTAAGTTATCACTAACAATTCCTTCACCCACCCCTTGTATTTAAATAATTAAAAACTAAGCCAACCTAACCTTTAACATAAGTATAACTTTAAAGGTAGATTAAAAGAAATACAACTCCTAACCTATACCTTACTGTTCACATTTCCTTATTGGTAAAACATGGGGGTACTTTGATTTGGATATTATAAATTGAAACATCATCTTTAGGTGGGAATTATAAAATGTCAAAATAAAATAAAATGTGCACAATCTCACGATTCAACAGTTGATCTTAAGATCACCCCTTTAAATATTTATATATATATAATTAAAACATCTAGTTGACTAGCTTGACGAAGGAGAGAGTACTTACATGACTCAATAACCAATTAAATATAAACAAATAAATTAATGTGAAAGACTTTCATTTTACACAAGATACATATGTACGTATATATATATATATATGATTTTATTTACCACCATCATATTTATTTATAATTCTTACATATAAATAGCATATTTATTTAATTTATCTGCTAACTCTCTTTTTAAATTTATACTTATATTTAAATATACAAAATTAACTACATTAACTTATACATTTAATTTATTCACTAAAGAAGAATTAAAAATAATAAATAGAAAGAAGCTTCCCTTCTCTCTCTTTTAGGAATACTGATATTAACTAATATTTGATCTTTCTTTTATTTCTTTTCATTTTATCCATTTTAAGCTACTATATCTCCCCCTTCCAAAAGGAGTAGGAATCACATTTATTTATTTATTTTAATGGTTAAATGGACATAGAGTTAGGAGCCCGTATTTAAAAGATAGTCTTTTTTTAAAAAAAAATTATAAAAGAGAAGTTTTAGAAGGGATTACGTGGAGCCCTTTATAGGATCCATTTAAAATCTACCCCATGATAATAGGTGGTGAATTAGTTTCAGATCTTATCCTTAGCATGCATTTCCGTAAAACAAGATATATAAATATATTTATAAAAAAAAAGAACCTTATCAATGATATTCTTTGAAGTTAACAACTAACCTAACTTTTCTCATACGTTTTCTTTTATTTAGTTATTGGCTTGCCCTAATATTGCTTAAGCATAAAAAGGCGTGAGAATTGTTTGACGTAATGCGAGATGAAGATATGGTCTCGTGGAATGCAATAATAAAAAGGTAGGCACAAATTTGCTTTTATTGAGGAGACTTTAGAAATTTCAAGCAATTGAATACGGCAGGTGTAACATCACATTCTACAGTTTCTTCCGGCATTCACTCTGCCTGCTGACCAAAACGGGAGCTTTGGAACAAGGTATGGGCATCCCTCAAAGCATAACAGATAGAGGAATTTGCCAGATGTTTGAAGTTGCAAGTACCCTGGCCGACATGCATACAAAATGTAGAATCAAAAACAGGGCACGTGAACTGTTAGATAGAATGCCTCCAAGAAATGTCAACTCATGGGATGCAAAAATTACAAGATAAGCACAGAAATGGATTTGTTTACAGGCTTTAGAAACTTCCAAGAATATGCAATTGGCAGGTGACGCCAAAGGAACAGGGATGTGATTTAAACCTTTGCACTTCCTATTATGTTAAGTGTTGCGGCTAAGACAGGCTGACAATGGTATTGGGAATATTATTTAAACCTCTGCAATATTCTATTTTCAAACTCTGCATATGTGAGAGGTTGCCAACGGAATCAAGAAGATTGTTTAAATCTCTACAACCTTCTCTGTTCCAGTCTTGCGGCTATGACAGATTGTGAATGATATCATTTGGGTTTCAGAATTTGTAGTTACAGACTGGTAACCCAAAAACACAGAATTATTCTTTGCTCCCTACTGACACTGTGGTTGTTAAGGATACAGGGCCTGAAAAAGCGACTGGGGTTAGCTCCAAAGTATACTCAGATGTAGCATACTCATTCAATGATGATGATGAAGAAGAGGCCGTGAGGCAAGAACCCAAGGCCAAGGTAAATGGAGGAAAATCAGGCATCTCAAGAAGGAAAAAGATTGCAGGACATGAACAAGATAGATTTCCTAAAAAGGCTTAAGAAAATTTCAAGCAAATGCAAATAGCAGGTGGAAAGTGGACAGCAGCAGATTGGTTAAAACCTTCAAACTTCCTATGATGTTCAAGTGTTGCGGCTTAGACAGGTTGACCATGGTATGAGGGAGATTATTTAAACCTCTACAATCTTCTATTTTCAAGCAGTGCAGATGTGACAGGTTGCCAAAGGAAACAGGAAGGCTAATTACGCCTCTACAGTTTTCTATTTTCAAATGTGGTTGTTGTGACAGATTGCCATGAACAAGGCATGCGAACTGTTTATCAGAATGCCACAAAAAGGACGTCAACTCCTGAAATGTGATGAGTGCACCATATGCAAGGAATCCATTCGTTGATAAGACTAGAGAAACTTTCAAGCAAATGCAATTTGCAAGTAATTACCTCAAGATTATGCACTGAATGAGGCATACCTGTCTAACTTCCTCCACTCGTGTCTCCATCCTCTCCTCAAAATACCAATGCAAAACGTGCAGAATAGGAAAGGCATGTTACTGTTTGGCAGAGTTCCGCATGGAGATGACATCTCTCAACAATCTGCATACAATGTATTGTGCAATCGATACTGAAAGAGTAAATGGGCATACTTTGCAGATGTCACTGTTTCAATGCATGCAACCCTGGTAGACAAGTATATGCCAAAAAGAAGAAAACCCCCGACAATCCCCCCGTATCTTTTTGAAGCCCCGTCTTTTTCTTCTCCATAAGATCCACCTAGCACCGCATGCCAAACTCCCTTTCCCCACGTACCACGTAAAGGCATGCATAAAGTGGATGCCAGGCCCCACGTGGAGAGAATGCGAGAATGTTTGAAGCAAAGTGGAAAATAAAGGTAAAGACAAGTGTAAACCTTGTTAAATCCTTTTTATTTGTTTTTATTTTATTTATTTACTTATTTATTAAATATTTTAAATTTCTCTTTTCTTTTATCAAAGTTGCATCATTTGTAATTTTGATGCCCATTAATAAATAAACAAAATAAATATAATTGATTGAATAATGATACAGCTAATAATCTAAAGACAATTATCATACTCATTAGTTAATTTACATCTTACTATTTTGCTAATAATCTATTAGCTTTAATAATGTAATTATTAATAATTTGGAGGGCTCCCTTGAATATTTAATCTCACAATTTTAATTTAATAAATAATACTCAATATCACCATGCAACACCTTTTCAAAACATATTATATTTAAATATTAGTTAAAATTACTATGTAGATCAATTTTAGCTTAATTAAATCGATTAAACGAGGGTAATCAAGATATCAGTGTTATCACATAATCCAACAACACATGACACAAGGAAACCACCAATAATGACTTACTCAAATATTCGACAAGGCCACAATGAAGGGGCACTACATCCTCCCCCCCTCGGCTTCGACTTACTCCTGAAAGTCGCACAATGACATGAACGTACACCATCAAATGCACAATAACACAACAAACTAACAACTAAACCAAATAATTAAAACAACATCAATTAAACAACTAAGATTAATCAAGACAAAGCAAAATGTTACCAAAATAGAAATGGGGTCGCAAACCAACATCGTCAAACATATAGACGGGGTGATGGACTAGGACAGGGAAACTTTCTTGTCAAATCCATTTTCAACTTCATACCCATTGGGTTTTATGAGGCTTGCCCAGTCCTAACAGAGCAGGTGGAATCGAGGCTTGGGTACCTGCAGTCCTGCATAAAACCAAGTGTCGAAACAACATATATATATCCAAACAAACACATCGTGAGAGGAAGTTATAGTGTAGTAGGGCGCTCGCAAGTGAGTGGTGCTACACTGTCCCTCTCACCAAGACCATAACAATAAACACAGTATCACGTAATATCAATTATATCATTTGTAACACTAATTGCATCATAACCAATGTCTCATAAAAATCACTAATCAATGCATAACCAATTAATTTACCTTCATCATCGAGATTCGAAGCTGACAATCTGAAAACCACAAACTAGGGTGGAAACATAACACATTAGTACCAATCATTCAAATTGATTCGTTACCCTGAAACACTACACTTCCATAAAAACACAACATACTCACACATAGAGAGTACACATTTTCATTAAATATCATCATTTACACCCAAATCATTCCACTTAATTCAATATTCAACACAAAATTTCACCACATATGCACCAAAATACCATCAAATAACACCTCTCCAGAATTCAACAAAACATGATTTATCACTCTCCAAGCACAAAATCCCAAGTTTATCATTTCCTAGTTACTATTTCTTATAATTTAACATCCACACTACACATACATGCAAACTTACATCACCGGGAATCACATTACAAGGCTACACAAGGGTCCATTTGGACACCGGAAAGCAGCATACCAATCCATGATATCAAAACCATGAGCCAAGAGCAAATATCCATCTCACATAATCCATATCTCACACTCAGTGGCTTGATGGTGTTAGGCCACCACACATGGTGAGACCATCCAAGCAAGACCACAATGACCTACCTCTTGTTGTACAAGGTGGTTAGCCTCCAAGAGATAGTCATCACACATAGGTGGGTAGTGGGTCCTAGCTATAAATAGCCTCACATACCCCCATCCTCAAGGTTCCCTGCATCTGCTCCCTTGTATACACTCACCAAGTCCGCCTCATACGTCCTTAGAGAGGAATCACAATACAACACATGGTCGACCTCACAAACAATAAGGATAAACTAGTTAAGCCACCAAAGTCATAAAACAACATCAAATAAGATTCAATTTCAACAGTAAAGCAAGAAATGCACACAATTTCAACACTAAATCAAAAGTAACCATGAGGGCTACAAGAGAATAAGATCACAAATTGTGGCTAAACCTTTACAATCAATATAAACAAAATGTCAGCCTTCAAAGTCAATCTAAAATCATCAATAATCATATAGGAAATCCTCAATCTTCAAAATTGCACAATACAACACTACGTGACTAGATACTAGCCACCAAACGAGGAAGGAGGGAACATCGTCCGGCTATAACAATAGCCCTCATGTGGTGCGGAGTGAGCACACCATCCACATGACCCAGAGTGTGCTCCTCAGCTACACCCTACCTCGCGTCGTCACGCAACATGGTCATACGCCAGCCGGAGAAGGCACGCACTGACGTATGCCGCATGGCAGTGTGTCTGTGGCTCCGCGAAAGTAGGCACGCGCAGACACACCCCGCATAGCGATACCTCATGGAGAAGGCACACGCAGGTACTCGCCGTCGCCAGAGGTATACATGGCTAGGACATACCCATATGCTAACCAACCCAAACATTGTCGAAAGCAAACATGAGTATCCCTCTACAAGTGTGTGAGGCCCCATTACACTCATCACACAAGTAGGCTATCATAACACAATCTCATAGTGTGCCTTCACGTTCCTATGCACGTGGCATCGTGTCCTCGAGCCTAGCTCGCTACCATCAGCAACACGGCATCATCACCAGCACTATGTCGGAACATCAGTGGGGTGTGGCATCGTATCCATTGCATCATGTCGGAACATGTGTAGATACGGTGTATGCAATACATATATGAGCATATCAATATGGGGCTACTCGAGCTTCACCTCTCATACAGACGAGGTTGACTCGCTAATGCCAGCTCAATGTCCCTATGGACGGCCAAGCATAAACTAACAATCCAATGCTGCTATACTCAAAACTATGGGGTTTAGGCTAGCACATATGGATCAAGTACCCTGATCCATTGTAAGGGAAAGTAGAGAGTATGTTTCCTTGGGATCGGTTGAGCTAAGACAGCTCTGCATCCCAATGTGCGTACGCTGCACACTCCGCCCAAGAAAACTTTGTGACTTCTACTATCCCTTCACGGATTGAGGGGCTGAGAACCAAAAGAAAAGAATCTATGAAACTATCTTTTGGCTACTCTTATATGTATAGATTTTCAACCACACGTGGGTTGGCCCTCAATCAGGTAACAAACATACAAACACACATAATGGTATGGTTAATCCCACACCAAAAACAACATATTATGTATGGATGGGTACACCGTATCTCCATCCTAAGACTTGTGGGTTATGAGCCCACAAAGCAAGTACAGGGTATTCACAACACTCAACCAATGCACAGTTACTGGTTTCTCACATTTACAAGGGAAGTACAATTACATACATAATTCCACAAGTATACTTATTTTCCAACAACTACGTGGTTCAAATGTTTACCTCCTTTCCACAATCCAACATGATCATCGTGATCACTTAAGAACTTCACTTAACAAATTCACTAGGACAACATAATGGGCCAGTATGAAACCAGAGTGCCCAGTATATGAACCTAGTGCTCTGATACCAATGTGTAATGCCCCACCATGTGAACCCCAAAGGACAACAAACACCGTACAATTTTTTTTATTTTATTTTTTTGAAAGTGAAACATTGCAGAACATTGCATATGATGAATTTGTGCACACATTACACGAAAAACAATTATGCATTTACTAAATCTTTCACGTCCTCTGGGGTACACGAAACGGTAATTACAAATCATAAACTTTTATCAAATGGAAGAAACTAGACAACCAAGAACACATAGTGATGACACACTACTATTAATGATCACAAGCATGGAAAACGATACATCTGCAAAGCATATTTCCACAGATACAACATATCAAAGATACAATAGTTCATCACATATTTTTTTCCTAATATCAATGGGAAAAGTACATTGAGTACAAGAATGAGAAATTAATGAAAATAAGGTACAAAGTGACCAAACTCATGCCCACATTTTACACACTAAACAACCAGGCAAAACTATAACATCTTTCCTAATTTTGCAATAATTTTTATTTTATTTTATTTTATTTTAAATTTTGTTTACTTATAAGACAACAACAACACAATTCACTACTTATAGCTATATTCAATGATCACACAAGTTACAAAGAAAAGATAGAAGTGATTTACTAACTTTGGCAATAGAATCTACTTACTTAGGTCAACTTAACATACCTCTTACATTTTATTTTATCGACAAGTCCTTGCTCCCAATGCCTATACTTTCAAGGTCTACATGACTTGGCACACACATAAGATCAAAGATAGTTAGCACATGATTACTAAGAGAAGCTATATAAATCAATGGTAGTTTTTACGTTATCGGGAATAAACGACAAGTCTCAAACAAGACTTAGAAGAACAGTCCTAGGGGCCCGACCTAATGCCTCGGGGGCTCATCACTTGATGGCCTTGCCTACGTATATAATTCACAGAGGCGCCGTAGTTCGACAACTTGAGTTGCTTCAACTCACCCACATGGGATATAACCATTAGTTTCCAATGAACGACTCGACTTTCTTCATACGCATAACACTATAACACTGACATAAAACAACATGCAACGAGTACAACATTGCTTGATTAGGAGACTCTTTCGAACAGTTTCGAAACTAGACTCACAACAACAAGGGTGTACCAAGCATAAAGGACACAATGAAGAAACATGCGAGGCATGAACCATCTCGCTCATAGACATAACCAAGGGCAAGGAAAATCATGGAACAAGGTTCACCGATGAGGTCTCAAGAAAAAGAATACAATCAATGGATCAAATAGGTCTAATCATGAGAGAATGCAACACATGACAGGTTTCCCATTGCCTCAGGAAACCTGACAACCTTCACCGATAACTTAACAAAAGGGAGTGACTGAAACATTTACGGGTTCCCAACTCGTCCAAAATATGACTAAACGAAAGTCGACGCATAAAGTTTCCTCAATTAGGATAACACAAAAAGGAGTACTTACAAATGACTAAACAACTTTTCATGATCACAAAACGACAAGTGTAGAGTAATGGAGGCAATACCATAACGAGATCCTCAAATTCACTCAAAGCTAACATAATCAACTACAATTACCAACAACAAATTCAGCCAATAGGGCATCCAAGGGAGACCTCAATTTTCTCCACATATGAAACCCTAATGACTAACAATTTGGCTAAAACCAACTTTAACCAATTTAACAAACCATTAAGTTATCACTAACAATTCCTTCACCCACCCCTTGTATTTAAATAATTAAAAACTAAGCCAACCTAACCTTTAACATAAGTATAACTTTAAAGGTAGATTAAAAGAAATACAACTCCTAACCTATACCTTACTGTTCACATTTCCTTATTGGTAAAACATGGGGGTACTTTGATTTGGATATTATAAATTGAAACATCATCTTTAGGTGGGAATTATAAAATGTCAAAATAAAATAAAATGTGCACAATCTCATGATTCAACAGTTAATCTTAAGATCACCCCTTTAAATATTTATATATATATAATTAAAACATCTAGTTGACTAGCTTGACGAAGGAGAGAGTACTTACATGACTCAATAACCAATTAAATATAAACAAATAAATTAATGTGAAAGACTTTCATTTTACACAAGATACATATGTACGTATATATATACGATTTTATTTACCACCATCATATTTATTTATAATTCTTACATATAAATAGCATATTTATTTAATTTATCTGCTAACTCTCTTTTTAAATTTATACTTATATTTAAATATACAAAATTAACTACATTAACTTATACATTTAATTTATTCACTAAAGAAGAATTAAAAATAATAAATAGAAAGAAGCTTCCCTTCTCTCTCTTTTAGGAATACTGATATTAACTAATATTTGATCTTTCTTTTATTTCTTTTTATTTTATCCATTTTAAGCTACTATATCTCCCCCTTCCAAAAGGAGTAGGAATCACATTTATTGATTTATTTTAATGGTTAAATGGACATAGAGTTAAGAGCCCGTATTTAAAAGATAGTCTTTTTTTAAAAAAAATTATAAAAGAGAACTTTTAGAAGGGATTACGTGGAGCCCTTTATAGGATCCATTTAAAATCTACCCCATGATAATAGGTGGTGAATTAGTTTCAGATCTTATCCTTAGCATGCATTTCCGTAAAACAAGATATATAAATATATTTATAAAAAAAAAGAACCTTATCAATGATATTCTTTGAAGTTAACAACTAACCTAACTTTTCTCATACGTTTTCTTTTATTTAGTTATTGGCTTGCCCTAATATTGCTTAAGCATAAAAAGGCGTGAGAATTGTTTGCGTAATGCGAGATGAAGATATGGTCTCGTGGAATGCAATAATAAAAAGGTAGGCACAAATTTGCTTTTATTGAGGAGACTTTAGAAATTTCAAGCAATTGAATACGGCAGGTGTAACATCACATTCTACAGTTTCTTCCGGCATTCACTCTGCCTGCTGACCAAAACGGGAGCTTTGGAACAAGGTATGGGCATCCCTCAAAGCATAACAGATAGAGGAATTTGCCAGATGTTTGAAGTTGCAAGTACCCTGGCCGACATGCATACAAAATGTAGAATCAAAAACAGGGCACGTGAACTGTTAGATAGAATGCCTCCAAGAAATGTCAACTCATGGGATGCAAAAATTACAAGATAAGCACAGAAATGGATTTGTTTACAGGCTTTAGAAACTTCCAAGAATATGCAATTGGCAGGTGACGCCAAAGGAACAGGGATGTGATTTAAACCTTTGCACTTCCTATTATGTTAAGTGTTGCGGCTAAGACAGGCTGACAATGGTATTGGGAATATTATTTAAACCTCTGCAATATTCTATTTTCAAACTCTGCATATGTGAGAGGTTGCCAACGGAATCAAGAAGATTGTTTAAATCTCTACAACCTTCTCTGTTCCAGTCTTGCGGCTATGACAGATTGTGAATGATATCATTTGGGTTTCAGAATTTGTAGTTACAGACTGGTAACCCAAAAACACAGAATTATTCTTTGCTCCCTACTGACACTGTGGTTGTTAAGGATACAGGGCCTGAAAAAGCGACTGGGGTTAGCTCCAAAGTATACTCAGATGTAGCATACTCATTCAATGATGATGATGAAGAAGAGGCCGTGAGGCAAGAACCCAAGGCCAAGGTAAATGGAGGAAAATCAGGCATCTCAAGAAGGAAAAAGATTGCAGGACATGAACAAGATAGATTTCCTAAAAAGGCTTAAGAAAATTTCAAGCAAATGCAAATAGCAGGTGGAAAGTGGACAGCAGCAGATTGGTTAAAACCTTCAAACTTCCTATGATGTTCAAGTGTTGCGGCTTAGACAGGTTGACCATGGTATGAGGGAGATTATTTAAACCTCTACAATCTTCTATTTTCAAGCAGTGCAGATGTGACAGGTTGCCAAAGGAAACAGGAAGGCTAATTACGCCTCTACAGTTTTCTATTTTCAAATGTGGTTGTTGTGACAGATTGCCATGAACAAGGCATGCCAACTGTTTATCAGAATGCCACAAAAAGGACGTCAACTCCTGAAATGTGATGAGTGCACCATACGCAAGGAATCCATTCGTTGATAAGACTAGAGAAACTTTCAAGCAAATGCAATTTGCAAGTAATTACCTCAAGATTATGCACTGAATGAGGCATACCTGTCTAACTTCCTCCACTCGTGTCTCCATCCTCTCCTCAAAATACCAATGCAAAAAGTGCAGAATAGGAAAGGCATGTTACTGTTTGGCAGAGTTCCGCATGGAGATGACATCTCTCAACAATCTGCATACAATGTATTGTGCAATCGATACTGAAAGAGTAAATGGGCATACTTTGCAGATGTCACTATTTCAATGCATGCAACCCTGGTAGACAAGTATATGCCAAAAAGAAGAAAACCCCCGACAATCCCCCCGTATCTTTTTGAAGCCCCGTCTTTTTCTTCTCCATAAGATCCACCTAGCACTGCATGCCAAACTCCCTTTCCCCACGTACCACGTAAAGGCATGCATAAAGTGGATGCCAGGCCCCACATGGAGAGAATGCGAGAATGTTTGAAGCAAAGTGGAAAATAAAGGTAAAGACAAGTGTACACCTTGTTAAATCCTTTTTATTTGTTTTTATTTTATTTATTTACTTATTTATTAAATATTTTAAATTTCTCTTTTCTTTTATCAAAGTTGCATCATTTGTAATTTTGATGCCCATTAATAAATAAACAAAATAAATATAATTGATTGAATAATGATACAGCTAATAATCTAAAGACAATTATCATACTCATTAGTTAATTTACATCTTACTATTTTGCTAATAATCTATTAGCTTTAATAATGTAATTATTAATAATTTGGAGGGCTCCCTTGAATATTTAATCTCACAATTTTAATTTAATAAATAATACTCAATATCACCATGCAACACCTTTTCAAAACATATTATATTTAAATATTAGTTAAAATTACTATGTAGATCAATTTTAGCTTAATTAAATCGATTAAACGAGGGTAATCAATAACTTGCAAATTCAAAATGTCAATGTTAAGTATGTAATGCAGTTGTACCAAAACTTGCAATATGATATGCAAGAGTAGATGATCTTTTTTTGGGTTTTATACTCAAATTATGTATTTTTTCTATTTGGACGATAATTGGAGGTTTTCTTTCGGATTCATTCCTTACTAGTATGCCCTTTGAATCTGGAATATGTAAATTATAAATTAATGTAAATTATAATTTAAAATAATATATATAGTGGCTTGTCCGCTTTTTCCTAAAACAAAAAACCTATTTAAAGTTGATGTTGAAAATAATAAGCTAAATTTTAATGAATTTTCAAAAAAAAAAATTACACTTTACTATATATAATCTAATTATATAGTAAAGTGTTAATTTAAATTTATTTACTAATCATTAAATTTTTAATTTAGTTGAACAATAAAATTAATTCTTAATGTAAATATAGATATATAAAGAATGATGATAAAATTTAATATATTATATTAATTTTTAGAGAGAGAAATATAGATAATATATAATATATTCATTTTTATTATAAATATATAAATAATAATAATAATATTTATGTACATATATTTTATTATATAATATATTTATTCTATTACTATATATTATATTATATTATAAATAACAATATAAATTTAAATAATATGTATTATATAATATATATTTACATAACTTAAAAAGTGGAAGTAAAATATTGGGGTATAAGAGATGGCAGGAGCGAAAATATTGGAAGGCAAACAAAAAGAAATCACCTTGCACGAAGAAATTAAATTTATTTTTACCTGACATTAAGTACAGAGTCTACGGTTGTTGTAGGATTGCACGGACCAAATGCAACATGCCATGTACATGGCTTCCTCCATGCCTTTTGTAGGCTGGATAGGCATTGCCACCATATTGTATAGCAAGTATTTTATTTCACCTTTGTGAAACCCGCGGTCATATGAATGACCAAGGGCTGAGTTTTTAAGTCCTGAGTGTTGAACTATTGCACCTAATTAGTGTTCACAGAACCTGTATTTTTCCCCCAAATGCCTATTTATAGGCTTTTTTTCATTTTTTTCATAGCTTTTGCAAACGGAGGCCATTTTTCATAAACAAAATATTGTCAAAAAGCTGATGATCTAAATTCTGCAGTGGTGCCATTATTTTCTAGAAATTTTGTAGTTTTGTGCCACTTTTTCTAGGTTGAAGTCAAATATTGTTTTCCAGCTTCCAAGCTCAAATATTTTTGCTCTCTACTTCATTTTTCCCCAAATTTGCAACATTAGGAAGGTATTTAGGAGAACTACAATTCTACTCATGCACTTTTTGCAAATTTGTTTCCATATTTTCAAATTTTCAATTTGAAGCTGATTTGGTAGTTTGGGATACATTGTTGTAAATTTGTAAAAAAGTGTAAATTTGTTTGGAACAAAGGGGTTAATTTCTTGTATTATGAAGGGAATTTTTTGTTCCTCTCTTATAATATCTGATTGTATAATAGATTTACCAAAAAATTTACTCCTAACCCCATATAACTATCACGAGTGGAAATCACAAATGGGGATGTTATTGTTAAAATTGAAGTTGCAAAGAATCACATATGGCCAAGATCCAGAACCCAATGGGGCTACATAAAGAAGGCAATGGTTTGATAGAAGGGATGAAGCTCTTGGTACTCTTCTTTTGTCCATTTCTCTAGATCTTAGATATCATGTTGCATCTTGCACACATCCTAATCAAGTTTGGACTACTAAATAGAGAGTCTCTTTGGTAAGCTAGATAAGATGAGGAAATTTAAGTTGGAGAATGAACTAATTGGTCTTAATCAATCAGATTTTGACAATATCCAAGACTTCTTCTCTAAGATTGCAGTTATCTAATTGTGGGGTCACTAAAGAGGATGAATAGTTGATACTTTCTATTCTCGCTAAGCTTCGTCCTGATTATTCAGTGTACATTCTATGCTACAATGGATTCCCTTGGAAATGCACACAAAATTCCTTCTCTTGATGAATTTTTAGCTCAGCTCACAAGGGAACAAGAAAATTTGGCACACATGGGCACATTGAAGCCTACTTCATCTCATGCTCTTTTTGCAAAGGTAAGAAGCATAATAAGGAACCCAAGTCTAATGAGCAAGATGAAGATTCTCCTTCACATAGCACTCATGAGTTTACACCCTCTTCTAAAGAGGAATCATCTAAAAAGAAGAAGTTCAAATGTGCATATTGTAAAATTCTAGGACATGATGAGCATAGGTGTTATAATAAGAAGATTGATGAACTCACACACCTTCTTCAAAAGAATAACTCATCAGTGTCTTCTACTTCTTCTTCAACATCTCAATCAGCAACACCATCCTCATCATCTCAGTCAAAGAACATAGGATCTACATCTGGGCTACATAAAATGAAAGGACAAGCACTCTTGGCCTCTACAAGTCCTGATTCACATAGATGGCTTCTTGATTCAGGGGCATCTCACCATTTGGCATCTTCTATGGATATGTTCTCTTCTTTTGAGCCTTGTAATTTAGCTCATATATTGATGGGTCCCAATACATATATGAAGGTAAGTCGGAAGGGATCTATTGACATGGGGGAAGGGACTTTTAATGATGTACTTTGTGTTCCTTCCTTGTACAATAACCTCCTTTCTATTTATCAAATTACTCATGGGGTTCAAGGTAAAACAATTGAGTTCACTCCAAATTAGAGTGTACATAAGGGACTTGGAGACTAAGGATATTGTTGCTATCGAGGTGGTTGATCATTCATCTCATGTGTATTCCTTTTCACATTTTGCTTTAGAATATGGTAATGTTCCTTTGACTACATCACACACTCTATTGAGTTTGAACCATGTTTGTGAGAAGAATTTTGGTCATCTACACCTTGGTATTCTAGAGACTTGTGTTGAGCTTCCTACTCCACCTCTTTCTTCTTCAGTCATTAGTGCTTCTATTCAATAGGATGATCATATTCTTTTATATCTTTCTTTGTGGGATGAGTATTTGACAGGTATCTCTAACTTGTTCATGGAGTCCCATACTGCAGATTTGGAGGACATACTTGAGGGAGTTTCTCTCCTATTCGATGACAATTTCAGCACAACTATTATACCATCTAGTTTTTCTTTAGAGATTGGCATTCATGAGTCTTACCCTTCACTTGATTTTTCATGTTTCTTGGTTGAGTTTTACTATGATTATGTTGTGACTTATTCAATATTGGAGATTCCTACTCAGTTTTCATATATCATGTTGGTTTGTTTTATTTTCTTTTCTCTCTTTTGGAGAGGATTTTTGTTTCATTGGATTTTCTCCTTTTCTCTGCTTGTGAGAGATTGTTTTCATTTGCATTGTAAATGGGTACCTAACATGTCCTAGTATCCAAGACCTATCTTCATCTTCATCTTTGCATAGTTTTCATAATAATCTTCTCCCTAAGTTGTAGTTACGGGTGGGTGTTGGTGTGAATAAATGTCTTGTACCTAGCTGATTCATTCACTAGGTAATTAGGGGACATATTAGCATGTTAAGTTTACTTAGGATATAAGATTCTTTCTAGAATCCTTAGTTGGATTTTCTATAATTTATCTTATCTAGAAGTCTCACCCAATGGAATTGTGACAAATGTCACATTCTCATTGGCTCCAATTTTATTCCACATTCACCAATTTCACTCATTCTTCAACCCTTGATTTCTATAAATAGAAACATTCTCTTCACAATATGGATCCACAATCTCATAAAAAGTCATTATGCTCATTTTATCCATCAATCATCCAATTGCAATCACTATCTTTGAGGGAAATTGACATTTATCAAATCCATTTTCATCCACAATCTTAGGCATTATTACTCTACTCCAAATTCATCAAGGATCTTGAAGCTTATCAAAGGGATTGGGAAAGGGCCACTTTCAACATCAAAGTGACACCAATCCCCCTATGGGATGGAGGTTTGATCTACTTAGTTTGTTAACATAATTTTATTTTCTTTCTTTTGTGCTTTTGTTTCATGTTTTCATCTTTGTTTGATCAAGAATCTCATAGGGAATGATGTTTGTGCTAATTTGAATGACTAACCTTGTTTGTGTTATCTTTGTTTAGCTTGGTGCAGATCATCATTCACAAGTTGACATGTATGCCTATATGACATTCTTGTAAGAAGGTATATGGCTATTTTGTATATATTTTATACTTATATTGACATATATTGATGTATTCCTATATGGCTATTTGGTACACATATTTTTTATTGGTGTCCATATTTGCATTATAAATCCACACTTAAATGGATATTTATAGATGGTTTACTTCAAATATTTAAAATACAAGTGTATTTCATGCACTCTTCTTTTATATAACTATAAATATATAAATTTTGAACAATATTCTCCTCTAAGATTATTTTAGGAAGGTTTTTTGCATACCTTTCTTCCTTTCAATTACAAGTTCTCAAAAGAACTAGTGAACCTTCCATATTTTCTAAAATAGAGTTATTAACATTAAAACCTTGAGACATAACTTATTATGTTTGAATTTCCAATAAACAATCAAGAGAAGGTAGTGCAACTAGATCAATGGCAATGGGCGAGAGAGGGAGCAAAGGGCAGGATTTGAATTCTAAGGAGGGTGATGGCGATGGAGGGGACAATGATGATAGAGATGAGGAGGGTGATGGAAATGGAGGGGTCAATATTTTTCCAGGTGTGGTTTTTTGGGTGTTATTGTGGCTTCCTCGTTGGTTAGAGATCTTCAAGGGGTTGCCATTCTTTTGTGCCATTGGCTTGGATCTTCCAAGCCATTTTTTCTCTCAGCTTTGGTTCTTTTTCTTGATTTTATTTTCTTTGGTTCAAGATGTTCCTCTATTTGATACTTGGATCCTTTATTGGAGACTCTTTTCTATTTCTTACCTGTTGGCTATGCCCATGCTTTCTCATGGTGTTCTAGTTCAATGTTGGGTGGGGGTTACAGTCCTTTGGGAAATGGTCTCATGTGATCCTATTGTTTGTTTTCGGGGGTGCTTTTGCTTCCCAGATCTAACTTCTTCTACTCCATTTAGGAGATGTTATGCTTCCTCTTTGGTCAACTCCAATTTCCTAGCTTTGGATTTCTTGTGAGGATGTGTTTTTTACAAGTGATTTTGCGTCTTTGAGGATTTTCGTCCCTCAAAGAGTGGTGGTTGATGCTGGCATTTTTTCTTCAAGATAGTGGAGTGGTTTGGTGCCTTTTTCTTTAGTTTTTTGTTCCAAGAAATTCCCCTAGCCATCTAAGGAGGTCTTGGGGTGTCTCAAGAGGGTGGTCTTGAGCATCGATTTTTCTTTTGAGACTATGTTGGAGGGGTGGTTGTTCTTCCTTGTTGTTATTGTGAGAAAAGACCTTGTTGTTGAAGGTGTCCCTCCTAGTTTTCTTTTATTTTGGATTGGTTTGTTTTCAGTGTTTCTCTTGAAGCTTCTATAGCATACTCTTCCAAGGGATGGTGTGCTCTCCTTTTCTTTTGAAGTATTGGCTTTCTTCCATATCCTATATATAATGTCTTCTTTTGAGGTGAAGACTACTCCCCTTGTGTTGCAATCCCTTCCTATAGATATGGAGGTGGTTGTTGTGGATGTGGTTGGAAGCCCTCTTTCCTGGTCTCCTTTGGTGGTTTTCCTATTGAGTTGGAAGTTGCTCCTTTTGAGGTGGATCCCAAGGTTGCTAGGGACTTGTGGCTTTTATGAATTAGGGTTACATATCTTCCTCTCTAATGGAGGGGAGCTCTTTCCTCTAGAGGTGGATTGTGAGTTGGTTTTACAGGTTGGTTAGAGTTTCAAGGGGATTCTTACTTCCTTGGTGTTTGTTCTTTGTTTCTCTATTTCAGGCGATGTGGTTCTTCTGAATTTCTTCCCTTAGTTTGCGCATTGTTTGGATTTGGAATTTGTATGGTGCTCTTTTTCTTGGCTTTGTTCTGGTTGTTCTAAGTTAATGGTATGTTGCAATCTGGTTGTTATAGATTGTGATGTTGCCTAACTATTTTAAGTGGTTTCTTTGTTATGGGGTCTTATTTTGGGGTTTTAGGGGGTGATCCCACAAAACTAGTTTACAATTTTGTTGAGGAAGGAAAATTGCTAAAACACTCCCATGAATTATTTTTTGGTTTTTTAGGGGTTCGCTCGAAGAGGGAAGTTAGAGCGAACCCAAAAAAGGGTTTCGCTTGAACCCCCCTTCGAGAGAACCCAAAAAATGGGTTCACTTGAACCCCCCTTTGAGTGAACCCCTTTTGGTGATTTCATCCCTTTTGGTGCCATTTTTTAAGGAAAACAAAGGAAATTTTTCAAAACAAAGGGGTTTAAGTGAACCCCTTCACTCAAATGGGTCAAGGGGGGTTCGCTTGAACCCCCCTTTTTTCCCTTCTCCCCCTCTTCTACCAAATTTCTGTAAAATTTTGTCTTTCAAAGCTTGGGTTGAGGATGAAAATGGAGGAAACTTCATAGACCCAACTAGATTATGGTAGTCCTTAGAACGAGCTATCCATCGAATATAATTTTAATATGTTTTAGTTTTATTTTTATTTTTTAAAGTTTAATTAAACATAGGTTTTTTATCAAAAATCAAGCTCTTTGTTCTACACATGTGGAAAAATAATAGATTATCAAAATAAAATTGAAAAATATTTATGCACTAGATATTGATATCCCTTATCCAACAAAAAGAAAATGAATTTCAATACATACAAAAAAAGTTGTGTTAGCAAGTAAATCATGTCTAAATTGTAATTGGTTTGACTTCAAAACTTAATTAAAAAATATATATATTCAATGAAATGTTATGAAACCAATTGCATGCACTAGATATTGTAGTTACGAATCTAAATTTGAAAAAAAAAAAAAATTATCCTTCATAGAAAAAAAGTTATGTACATTAGCAAGTACACGTCACTCTTTAAAAATGGTGTTTACTGTTAAAAACCATATTTTGAAGGAGATGGAAAAATAAATGCAATTTGATTCCAAAAATTTAAAAATATATATATTTAGATTCTACAAACAAAATTTCACAAATCACTAGTTTGTATCATCTTCAAATTCCTCACTGTTTAGAAGCTATAGGTGCCTGAAATTGAAGATTTAGTTTAAAAAATCAGTTCAATGTGTAGTTTGGCCAAAAATTATAAACTAGTATTGTGGGATCACCCTAGGTTCACTCTAAAACCTACTCTTTGTATCTTGATTTTTCTTGTATATTTCTTGGATGGTTGTTATCGGGATGTTGATTGGCTATGTATTTATCTTAAGGCAGTTGTTTTGATTCTCCTAATGGTTTGTTGTTGTTGTGTTGTTGGTTGTCTATGGTTATTTCTTTTTGAAACATGCTCTTTGTTCTGCTACTAGTTGTCTATGGTTATTTCTTTTGCAGCATGCTCTTTGTTTGGGTTTCAGGTCCCTACAAAACATGTTTGTTAATGGTTTTAGGTCCATTCAAAACCTATTATTCCCATATAATCAAAACATTAAAACCTTGAGAAAAAACACTATGCAATGCACCCAAGATTGAGGCTAAGGAAAATATTGGGAAAAATTTACCCACATAAGAATAATCCATGTAGGAAAATAGCTACATTCCTCTCATATAGAAGCAACATTCTTTCATGTAAGAGTACTTAGTCAACATACTACAAATCAAGTACCCAAAACCCTAATATGTCTCCATTATCTTCTCTAGGATGAGACAAGGGTAAGAAACTATAAAAAGGTGATAATAGTGACATGATCATCACACCAACTCTCAAAATGACACTAACTCTATTGAGGATACTAATCAAGAGGTGAAATTCCATAAAAATAGTGTTGTGAACACTAATTATTTGAAGGAATATATCTCTTCCACATGAACTATTGGGTGAATTGAAAAGCTAGCCATGTCATTATTGACATCATCAATCATATGAATATAATCATTCATGATGAAATCTAACACCTAGGTCTCTCTACCACTACACATATAAGCCCATACTCTCTAGGATCATTGTAGCATGGTAAGGAAATTCATGTAATTATACAATGCACTTTCAAGTATGAAACTAAAAATGAGAAAGACATTATTACATGTGACCTTATACCTTTAGATGTTTGTGACACAATTATTAGAAGACATTTACCATTCCAAACCCCAATAGTGGATGCTATGAGTCAAAAGATAATATTTTGACCTCAACAAGTCTAAATTATAATACAAAATAGCATGCTTCTTGTGTATACTTGATGTATTACATGTATTCATGTGTATGCTTCATGCTTCCTATGTATACTTCACGTATTGCATGTATTCACATGTATGCTTCATGCTTCTTGTGTATACTTCATGTATTCATATGTATGCTTCATGCTTCATGTGTATACTTCATGCGTTCATGTGTATGCTTCATGCTTCCTATGTATACTTATGTATTACATGTATTCACATGTATGCTTCATGCTTCCTATGTATACTTCACATATTACATGTATTCATGTGTATGCCTCATGCTTCCTATGTATTCTTCATGTTTTCACATGTATGCTTCATTCTTCCTGTGTATACTTCACATATTACATGTATTCACATGTACACTTCATGCTTGATGTGTATACTTCATGTATTCATTTGTATGCTTCATGATTCCTTTTTATACTTCATGTATTACATGTTTTCACGTGTATGTTTCATGCTTCACGTGTATACTTCACGTATTACATGTATTCACATGTATGTGCCATGCTTTTTTTGCATACCTCATATGTTCATGTGTATGCTCCGTGCATCTTGTGTATACTTCATGTGTTGTATATGCTTCATGCATCTTGTGTATACTTCATGCGTTCATGTGCATGCTTCATGCTTCCTGTGTATACTTCATGAATTATATGTATTCATGTGTATGCTTTATGCTTCATGTGTATACTTCATGTATTCACATGTATGCTTCATGCTTCATGTGTATGCTTCATGTATTACATGTATTCACATGTATACTTCATGCTTCTTATGTATACACATATTACATGTATTCACGTGTATGCCTCATACTTCATGTATTTTGTATATCTATTTGTTTACTTCGTGACCAAATGTATCTTCAACAAGATTACTCTATGTGTATTTATGATTACCTTATGCTTGGAAATTATGAAAATATTAAAAACATTTTTTGTTGAAATACTTTCTAGGTTGATAAGCACTAACATAAAAGGGAGATGATTTCATTTGAGAAAGACATCCATAACATCATTGAAGAATTAAATTAAGAATAGAACCTTAAGCAATATTACAAATTAATTAATTTAGGTTCTCATGAATAGTGATTATATGATTTAGGTTGTGACTTTTCAAAGGTGAAAATTTGTGACCCTTCAAATAGGAAAGACTGTGACCCTTTTATAATGAAGGGTGGTGACCATGTATTATAGTGTAGATTTTCCCACCTAGATGTGTTTGTGCTAACGGTTTGGCCACACGAAGAACAATACAAAAAGTAGCCTACCTTGCAACTTTACACTACATGCAAATCTAACAATTTTTTGGGGCATCAGAAAAACTTTCACCATGGCCAAATGGCTTGGAGATATGAAAATCTAAGAGAGGTTATTATAGATAGACTGAATATGATCCTATACCTTTAGAAAGAATATTTCTAAGTGACACTATTTCTAAGCAAAAACTCGTCAAAGTTTGCTACCATTTTACACTTTGGTCTCTTAAGTGAAATCACTGGTGCAATTTAGCCCGAAACATTTCAACATGTTGGTGTGTGAAACAGGACCTTGCCTATCATAAAACCACCCATCTAGATGTGTTGGAATTTTTAGTTTGGTTGCACAACAAATAGAATAAAAATTACACCACCTTGCAACTTTGCACTTCATGCATTTGATGTTTTTTCCATCAACTGAAAACTTGACACCATGGGAAAATGCCTTGAATATATCAAAAATTGAGAGGTTATTATAGAGGGTCCCTATGTGATCATGTACCTTCATACGAAATTCTTCTAAGTTCCACGATTTTTGAGTAACAACTCATCAATGTTTGCTACCCTTTTTCACTTTGGTCTCTTAAGATATATCATCGGTGCAATGTAGCTTGGAATTTTCTAGCATGTTTGGGTGTGAAATATGACCTTTCCTAATGTAAGCCTACCCATCCAGATGTGTTGGAACTATTGGTTTGGTTGCATAGTGAACAAAACAAAAATTACACCACCTTGCAACTTTACATTGCATGTGTTTGAAATATTTTCCATCAACTAAAAACTCCACACCATAGGAAAATGATTCAGAGATATAAAATCCAAGAGATGTTATTGTAGAGGGGCCCTACTTGATCCTATACCTTTAGATGAAATGTTTTTAAGTGCCGCAATTTCCTATTAATATCTCGTCAAAGTGTGTTTCATTTTTGCACTTTGGTCTCTTAAGAGATATCATCGATGCAATGTAGCTTAGACTATTCTGGCATGTTTAGGTATGAAACAAGACCTTGCCTAGTATAAACCTGCCCATCTAGACATGTTGGAACTATTGGTTTGGTCACATGACAAACATAACAAAAATTACACCACCTTACAACTTTACACTGCATGCATTTGACTATTTTCGATCAACTAAAAACTCGTCACCACGGGAAAATAACTCAGAGATATTCAAAACCAAGAGATGCTATTATAGAGGGGTCCTATGTGATCCTATACCTTTAGATATAATTTTTCTAAGTGCCATGGCTTTTGAGTAACAGCTCACCAAATTTTGTTTCCTTTTGCACTTCGGCCTCTTAAGAGATATTGTCAGTGCAATGTAGCTTGGACTATTTCAAAATGTTTGAGTACAAAACAAGACCTTTCCTAGTGTAAACCTACCCATCTAGATGTGTTGGAACCATCGGTTTGATCACACAATGAATAGAACAAAAATTACACCACCTTGCAACTTTACACTACATGCATTTGATGCTTTTTCTATCAACTGAAAAACTCAACACCATGAGAAAATGACTTGTAGATAGAGGTTATTGTATAGGGGCCCTAAATGATCTTGTACCTTCATACATAATGTTTCTAAATGCCATAGTTTCCAAGTAATAGCTTGTCAAATTTTGTTTCCTTTTGCACTTTGGTCTCTTAAGAGATATCATTGGTGCAATGTAGCTTGGATTGTTTCATCATGTTTGGGTGTGAAACACGACCTTGCCTACCATAAACATTGCTTGTGTTATGAAACTTTTGATTTTGTAAAGGTTTCATAACTCTTATCATGTGTCAATATGGGCTTAGGTTGAGGTACATCAATGAGACCTTTCTTTGACCAATTATAACATCTTCTAAGTGTTATGTATGTCTTGTTTTGTGTGTGATATGAATTTTCACCATAATTACCTATTATTACAAGAATGAAAATATTGAAGGTGTTATGGAAATATTTTTGGTGTTGTCATTGATGTCAACTAGTCAACTGGTTATCTACTAATTGTTTTTGGTTGTATATGTCGAGGATACTGAGAAAATTATAATAAGAATATTGTTGGCCTCCTACAATGATTTAATAACTAAGCCCTTACAGGCATGATTTAGAGATTGGACATCTAACCTGAATAGCTATTTCAATCATCATGAAGTTGCATTTAACTTGTCAACCCAGGGATGTGAACTTGTAATGGATCAGCACAGTATGTGCACTAGGAACCCAAAGTAGCCATTTTTATTCTATAGCAAAAGAACTCACAATACTGGAAGTAAATTGCTTAGAAGGGAACACCATAAATTCCAATCATCAATCAACAACTATATCAAATTGAAATGCGTAGCAGGAATGAAAATCTAAGCAAAAAATAGGGCACTAGTCTGTCTGCTTTGGCTGTAGGAATAGTCATAGAATGGAATTCTAGTGGCTGCAGGAACAATCGGTGCTAGACTTCTAACTAATTACTAAACAACATGTAATACTGAACTAATACTAAACTAAGAGGACATATTACTCACCAAGTGGGCCCCCTTGGATAAGTATCCTCTAAAAATAATAAAAGATCAGATGCTCAAACTTAGAACTTTATTTTATTCATTGTAAATCATGAGTACAAAAGAGAGCAATGTATTTGTATTATTGAAAAATTGAGAGTGCAAGTTCAATATCCAATCATGCAACTCCTAAAGAAGGAGCATCAGGTCTTTATTTATACTATCGAATAGACAAGGTAGTCAACTCCATGACTAGGAGGACGCCATTTAGGGAAAATAGAGAAAGTGGAGTAATGGTGATTACGCGTGCATGGAATCTTGTCAGACATGTAAGTCTAAACGCAGATTTAGCATAGTAGTAATGCTCACATCTGCTCAATCATTAAAGTCCACTACAAGGCAGTTACATTCGGTTCCATGAGGAATCTTCTGTCATCTACCTCCTTTGACCTTGAGCGATTCCTTTGCTAGACATTATGGTGCATTCCTAGCTAGCGGTGTCTTCCTCAATTTAGCATCCTCAAGTTAAATTAGCATGGTAATATCAATATGCACAATAACTACATATCTATAACCACCTTAAGGAACATTCATTAAACACATGCAAAATCAATAAAGATAATCCACATAATATTCCAATGTCATTAAAACTTGTAGAAATAGGATTAATCCCAATGTCTATGGTTTGAGGGAAATATTATGAAAATATCAACATTTAACATCAAATTCCATGACAATTTCCAGCAAATAAACTATAGATTCTACCCAAAATTGGACCAAAAACTAGGCTCATCACTCCCCCTGGGCAGCCTAACATTTTGATGGTTCTCTAGCAAGGGAAGGATTTTTCTTCTACTTGGTCAAAGCTCTAAAATTTGCAAGTGATAGTTGTCCAACATCAGTGGTTGTTGTGCATGAATCAGGATCCCAATAGAATCCTCTCAATCTGTCCAATTTGCTCCATCTTTGTTTTTTTGCAACATTGTCATACTAGTAGAACTTGAAGTTTGGCATGGGCCACATGAGAAAGGGTGGTTGGAAAGTTAAGGGAAGCCAAAATTGCCCCTTCATTCTCCCAATTTGAATATACCTATCAATCCTTTTTAGTGTTGCAGAATAATTGTGGATGGAATGAGGTTCAACCTGCTTCAATTCATTAGTTAGGCTATTCCATCATTGTGATAGGTATCTTCTCATAGTTTCCTCCTTTGTTACTACCTTTACCTCATACTCACTATAAACTGCCTCAATCCAAGGCATAATCTTATTGCCTTAACTAGGTTTGAGAAGCATTATGTGCCATTCTCTGTAAATATCCTTTAGGTTGCTTGATTCAGCCCTAATGGGCAGAGGGATGTCAGACTCCAATTTCTTATAAGCCCCATGTTGTTGTCCCCAACTAATCTCATTTTGGACCCAAGACATAAATTCCCTTAATTGGACATCCCCAATATACAACCGCGGATTCCAATCATGGTCTTGAGTTACAACATAATTATGCAAATAAAACTCACACAACAAATTCTTCATTTCAGGGGAGGCAATTCGATAAGCATTGAAAAATTCATTAGGAGTGTCAATAGAAGGATTCAAACCTGAGACAATCCTTGACAGCTTAAAAGAGAGATATTTCACTTTCAAGTGTAGAGCATAGACCCTTGGATGTGCCCTATATTCCAAAATCTGTGGTACCAAGGTTGCCATATCATCCACCCTCTTCTTCAGGGTGGCAATTTTTGTGTCCTTATCTTCAATCTCCTCATTCCTCTTTTGTATCTCATTTTCAATTTTTTTTCCTTTTCCATTCTTCCTCCCTCCTTTGTATTTCTTTCCATAAATTCAAAATTTTCATAAAAACTATAAAATCAGGAGGATTATGAATTCCTACCAATATTTTTGTCGATGGTTGCTCCTCATATAGTACTATCTACATGGATTCAGGTTGTCCAGTTGTCTCTGGCTATAGGGGTGTTGTTTCTTCTTCCACTTCTTGCTACAGGATCTCATGTTCCTGTTCTAGCTATTGCTACAAGACCTCTTGCTCATGCTACAGGAAATCCTAATTTTCCTCAAACTCTTCTGCAATGTTAGCAAGATTAGCCAGTGTTATATTTGTTGCTTTCTCAAATATGTCTTCTTCTTCAACATTCTCCTACCCCATTGGATCTTTAGGGTCCTCATGTGATGTCTCGCTAGGATTAGGGCTTTCCTATGGAGGCATACCAATCATTGGCCCAGCTGGTCTTGATTTCCTAGGAGGTCTCTCACATTTTTCTTTGGCTACAAGATGAACAGTGCCAGCCTTCCTCTTCTTAGAACTTAGCACCTTTATTTCTGCCAGCTACCTTTTGGCCTTTCCTTTTCTCATTTCTACTTCTCTCTTATGTGCCCTAGTTTTCATCAAGGTGCCAAGTGGAATGTCAACACCAAAATCTGAGAAGGATCTTTCTTTTTTTGAGTGCTTTGTTCTAGAAGAACTAATTTCTATGGTTTCTTCTGTTGTAGGAGGGTTTACACTAGGGCCTGCGCAAAAGGTTGAAGTGCCAAGAGTGGCTTCAACCATGTTCAATCTCCTGCTAGACCTACAAGGTTGATGCAAAACCCTAGGTTGCAAGTGGTTAGGTCTAATTTGATCAACATTTATAAATTCTTCCCAAGTCATTCTAGACACATCATGCAGAGACTTTTCAACTAGCAATTTAATCAGACAATGGTGGGAAACAGAATTGTCCCTACCTTTCTAGGTCTCGGTCGCCATGATTGAGAGAAGATTTTATACAATGTTAGGCACATTCATCCTCCTTCTATGCCTCATGTGACTCGAATTTGAAATGTACTAAATGCAGATTCGACAGATGACCTTCACAAGTGAGATACCTTATAATGTAGACGGTTGCCTACTTCCATGGTTTGGGCAGAGAGGTTCTTTTTGCACCTTGTTTATCCACATTGATTGGAGGGTCACCATGTACTATAAATTCAGCCCTAACTACCCTGGCATCTCTAGAGGCAGGGTAATGTTCACCATCAGCAAGTAACCCTGTAATCTTTGCAATTGTTTCCTTAGTTTCCACAACCTCCAACCCTTTTACTGTGGCTTTTCCTTCAGAAAATGTCTAGGAAAATTATATTGCAATGCTTTCATCAAAACCATCCAACTTCAAGAAGTAATCTAACCATCCACAGTTTCTAAATTCATCCATGCATTGTGCATTATGTAATAAAACATCATGAACCAAGGGCTCATTTCGAATTAGCCCTCCTCCCATTGTTTGCAATCAACTATCACCCTGCAAAATTTATTTCCTATAATTCATGTATGAAAGCCAAACACCTTCCTGCAATTCTTGTTAAATTTCTAGTGCCAATATTGACTGAATTTTCCCTTTCTTTTTTTTTACCTTTTTGTTTGCAACTCAGGATTACGACAAGGTCAATAATGGCAAGAAAATGAGTGATAAAGGAGAATTGTGATGGGAAGAAATGGTCCTTGTAGTTAGTGTCACTTCACATATGCAAGCCATCCTTTCATTCAGATTTCAAATCAGCTCATTTTAAGTTTTCTAACATAGCCTAGCATAAATTGACACATGGGCAATATATTTGCATCTTTTTCTTTCCCCCCAATAGAAAATTTGGACATGAGTCTGCACATGTGAGATGGGAGTGGTGATTTGATAGGGAATAATGACATGTTATGTGAACGTATATACTAACGTATAGTGATTAAATGAATGCACTTAAAAGATGATTAAAAGATAGAAATTAATGCACACATACCTAAATGTGTGGAGGATTTGTTGCAAAGATTGTGGAGAAAGTATTGTTTGCCTTTTCAGGGAATAAATTAAGCAATTAATGAAAATGAAGTGGAATGAGGTGAGGTGGAATGAAGTGATGGAAGAGAGAGAAAGGTGGTGATGGATGGGTGAATGGGAAGATGGGTGAAGAAATGGATTTCCACAAGAGTGGAAGTCTTTAAAGTATGTACCTTAATTAGCCAGAAGGAGGGACACTAGGTCCACTTCCTTCGGCTGTAGGAAGCTCAGGTGTTGAATGTTGGGTGAATTGTTACAGGAACTCTTCTTTGGAAGCTAGCTTGTGATATAATTTGAGGTGATGACCATTGACAAGTAACTTGAATCTAACAGGGTCAATGGTAGTAAGCTAAATAGCTCCATTAGGAAAGACCTCAACGACTTCATGTGGTCCTAGCCACCTTGTCTGCAATTTTCCTACATTGTCCTGATATCTTGAGTCATAGAGGAAGGCCCAATCTCCTGGTTGGAATTTCTTATCCTTGATAAATTTGTCATGCCAGTTGATTCTCTGATTCTGCACTACCTCTATATGATGTAGGGTTTCTCTCCTTATCTCATCCAAAGCATTCAGTTGCATGATTCTTTCTCTCTATACCTCAAAAATATTCATCCCCAAATCTATTGTAGTCTAAAGAGTCTTATATTCAAATTTAATGGGCATCATGGTTGTCTTTCCATACAACAACTCAAATGGAGTGAAGCCTGTAGTTGTTTTCCAAGTTGTCCTATAGGCCCAAATAGCTTCTCGTAATCTGTTTGCCCAATCCTTTCTTTGAATAGCTGCCATTTTGGTCAGAATGGCTTTAATTTCTCTGTTGGTCACCTCAACTTGGCCATTAGCCTGGGGGTGATAAGGAGTATACTTCATGTGCCTTATGTTGTATTCATTAACTTGTGTTACAACAAGGGTTGATGTGAATTGAGCCCCTTGATCAATCACTATTTCTCTTGTAACTCCATATCTTGTGAAAATATCCTCATAAAGAAATTATACAACCTTGCTATCTCTTGCATGCTTCATGGCCTTAACTTCTACCCACTTTGTCACATAATCAGTTCATACCAAGATATAAGACTTGTAATTTTATGGAGGGTCAATGGGTCTCACAAAATCTAATCCCCACTTATCAAAGGGATTGATTACTACCTGAGGGAAAAGTGGCATCTCATCAAATCTTGTTGGTTTGCTAATTCTTTGACATCTATCACATTTTATGGTATACCTTCCTGCATCCTTGTGGAGTTTCGGCCAGTAATATCCTGTGCTCAAAATCTTCATTGTTGTCCTCTTGGCTGCAAAGTGTCCTCCACATGGTTCGTTGTGGCATGCATGCAAAATTTCATATGTCTCATCTTCTCTCACACATCTCCTAATGACATGGTCCGGTCCAGTATAAAACAAACATTCAGCAATCTAAGAGAAAGGAAAATATTTTTCAATGAGTTCCCTTTTCTCTTTTGGAGAGAAATGAGAAGGAACTCTACCTATGACCAAATAATTGGTTATGTCAGCATACCATGGTGTTTGTATACTAAGGGAGAATAGATGTTCATCAGGAAAAGAGTCATCTATGGGTTGATTATCTTCTGATGTAGTCAGCTTTGAAAGAAAATCGGCAACAACAATGGTCTGTCCTGGCTTATCCACAATGGTTATATCAAACTCCTGCATCAACAATAACCATCTTGTCAACCTACCTGTGATCAAAGGTTTATTCATGAGATATATAATGGTTGCATGATCAATGTGCACAAAGATTTGGTAACCCATTATGTAATTTATGAATTTGTTCAGTGCATAGATTATTGTTAGCATTTCTTTCTATGTCACTGTATATGATCCCACAATAGTGGTTTACAATTTTTGGCAAAATTGGACACTGAAATTATTATTTTTAACTAAATATTCACATTCGAGCACCTATAGCAGCTAAACCGTGAAGAATTTGAAGATGATGCAAACTAGAGTCTCATAACATTTTGTCTGTAGAATTTAAAAATATTTTTTTCAATTTTTTTGGAATTAGATTGCACTTCTTTTTCCATCTCCCCACGAAAACTAGTTTTTTTAAAAACAACATTTTTAAAAATTGACGACATCATATAATGCATAACTTTTTTTCCATGAAGGATAAAATTCTAATTCTTTCAAATTTAGATTTGTAACTCCAATATCTAGTGCTTCCACTTGGTTAGACAATCTTTTATTGAATATTTTTTCTTTAATCAAGTTTCGAAGTCAAACCAATTACAATTTAGACATAGCGCGACCGTATAACATAACTTTTTTTGTATATATCAAAATTAAATTATTATTTTTTTGTTGGATCAAGGACTTCAATATTTGGTGCTCATATTTTTCAAAAAAAAAATTGATAATCTACTATTTTTCTACATGTGCAGAACAGAGACCTTCATTTTTGATGAAAAACCTACGTTTAATAAAACTAAAAAAACAAATACATAATAAAACCAAAACATATTAAAATTATATTCATTGGATAGCTCTTTCCGAGGACTACCAGATTACAGTTGGGTTTGTGAAGATTCCTCCATTTTCATCCTCAACCTGAGCTTTGACCTACCAAAATCTAGGTTTTTCTTGTGTCTCAGGGGGGGATGAGGAATAAGGAGGGTTTGAGCAAACCCCTAGGGGTTCGTTCAAACTAGGGTTCATTCGAACCCACCTTCTATAAGGGGTTTTGTTGGCTTTTTTGGTGGGAAAGAATTAAAAGGGTTTTCCCAAACCCAGGTTCTAGCGAACCCCTAATGGGTTTGCTCGAACCAATAGGTTCGTACAAACCCCTAAAGTCAAGTTTTTTTGCATGCATTCATTTTTTGTGAGTTTTCCTTCCTCACTTCAATTGTAAATCACTATTGTGGCTTCACCCGTATAATTGAATTCAGCTCCTTGCAATTTTTTGTTGACAAATTAAATGGTATTTTCAGCAGCTCCTTTTTGTCCTAAGACTACTCCTATGGCATAATCTGATGCATCAGTATGGATTTGGAAAGGAAGTTCCCAATTAGGCCCTTTGAGTACAAGAGCATGATTCAAAGTTTCCTTCAAGTCAGAAAATTTCTTGTCACAAGCTTTAGTCCACTGGAATTCAGCATCTTTAGTGAGAAGAGTATACAATGGTGCTACTACCTTACTGAAATCCTTGATAAAATTCCTATAATATCCTGCATGACCTAAGAAAATCCTAACATCCTTCTATTTTGTAGGTGTGGACTAATTTGTGATTACCTCAATCTTTGCAGGATCTACTTGAATTCCCTTGTGGGAGATGTAGTGGCCAAGAACTACACCTTCCTACATCATCATGAAGCACTTTTCACTGTTTAAGGACAGGTTTTGGTCTTCACATCTCTATAGGACTCTCCTGAGATTTTCCAAGGCTTGATTAAAATCAACACCATAAGTGGTAAAGTCATCCATATAAATTTCCATGCAATCATGAAAAATGTCTGAGAATATGCTAATGATTGCCCTCTAAAAGGTTGCAGGTGCATTGCATAAGCCAAATGGGAGTACCGAATAGGCATAGGTCCCCCATGGATAGGTAAATGTGGTATTTTCCTAGCCCTCTAGTGTAATTTGGATCTAGTTGTAGCAATTGAATCCATCTAGAAAAGAGAAGTAGTGCTTTCCTGCAAGTGTGTCCAAAACTTGATCAATGAAGGGTAAGGGAAAGTGGTACTTCTTGGTGGCAGCATTAAGTTCCCTATAATTAACACAAACTCACCATTTCCATCCTTTCTTAGGCACAATCACTAATGGAGACACCCACTGACTATCTGAAATGGGGTAGATAAATCTTGCATCTAGTAATTTTTGCAGTTCCCCTTTTACAATTTCTCTTAGTGTAGGGTTAATTCTTCTTTGTGGATGTCTTGCTAGGGTGCAATCATCTCTGATGTAAATTTTGTGTGTACAAATTTTACATTCCAATCCCTTCATATCATGATAATCCCACGCAAATGCATGATGATGGGTCCTTAATAAGTTTGTCAATAACAACTATTGTTCCTCACTTAATTTATTGTTAACATTCAGATATTTTCCTTTTGACACCTGTACTTGTGTAGTTAACTCTATCACGGTTGCTTCATTAACACATGGTACCTTTAGTTCATATGGAAACAATGTATGAGACATACCTGTTGTTGTAGGAATTTTGTTTGCAGGAACAGTGGCTACAGGAAGAGTGGTTGTAGGGAGAACATTTGTAGGGATAGTGGTTATAGGAAGAGCAGGCAAAATTGTCTTGACTGGAGTAGCAGAATGAGAAGATGATGCTTCCTCCACTTCATAATGGTTCAAAATGATGTTATCCAATACTTCATCCTCATCTTTGAGCTACATGAAAGAGCTTCTTCCTAGCATCATAAGCTACACCACATAATTAACTTCCTCGGCCTCTTCACCAAGATGTGGCCATACAGGATTATCTTCATCATGAGATGGCTAAGAAGGAGGATAAAGAACAAACTTTTTAGTGCTCTTCCCATCTAAAATGGTCATGCCACCTGACCAACATCCAATGTATGCATCTGCAATTGCTAACTAGGGTCTTCCAAGAATAATGTGATACCTGCCTAGTGTAGCTTTAGAAGAAAGAATCATAAAGTATGTTGGGTACTCCCATGAGTTTAAAACTACCACAAGATCCTCCACTACAACACCAGGCTTAACAGTAGAGCTATCAGCAAGCTACAGGATAGTAGGAGTAGATATCATTCTTGCAATGTTTAGTTGTTGCAAGATGTCCTTGGTCATTACATTTATTGTTGCCCCTAAATTAATCAGAGCATTCTTAATTTGGATCTCGTTTATAACAACTGCTACCACAGGACTACCTAGGTCATTATACTTGGGGATAGTTATTTTTTCCAGCATGATTTTGGCTAGTTGTCCCACCACATGAACTATAGTTGGGTCTTTCTTTTTCCTACTTGGCTTCTTGAGGCATACTTCCTTGATTTCCTTGCCATAAATTGGGACATCCTTTATGGCCTGAAATAGAGGTATCTAGACACATATTTGCTTCAATTGATCCAAGATGTCAAAATTTGTATCCTCCTTTTCTTCCTTCTTCTTAGAAACTTCCAATCTCTAAGGAGATGGTGGTTCTTGTTCAATCTGCTTGACTTGGACTAGTTCAGGATTTTTAGGTACACTTGGCTGAATCAGATCATTCAGAGGTCCCTCCTCCTCTTCAATAGGAAGCTCAATGATAGTGGGCTTGGAAGGGGCTGGTAGAGTAGCTCTTAAACACAAGTGGATGTCACTTACACTCACAACATATGCAAGGAATTGATTTGAATCAGGAGAGTATGCAGGCTGCTATTGTGGTTTGTTATTTGGATTGGGTGTGGGTTGAGCTGGTAGCTGAGTAGGTTTAGGTGTATTTGAGCTTGGATTAGTAGGTGGAGGCATTATAGCAGGCTGTTGGGGCTAAGAAGGTGGTTGCATGTAACTGGTTTTCTAGGTAGTACATTGTTGTCCTCCCCTCCATTGATTTTTTTATTACCAATTTTAGGAGGTGGCTGCCAATGCCCTTCAAATTAATGCCAATTCCCCTAAGGTTGATGCCAATTCCCTAAGGTTTCTGCCACTAAGGTGGATATTTTTGATGATTGGGCCAAGCATTTGTAGGGTTACTCCAAGGCTGTGGTGGATATCCTCCATAGCTAGATGGATATGGAGTTGTCATTGGTTACAAGATGAATAGGAATTAAAATATGGCCTAGTATAAGATAGTGGATCCTGTGGCATACCTTGTCTTGGAGCCTAAGGCTTCCTTTGTACAACATAGTAGACTTGGTCTTCCTCAATCTAGATTGGCTTGAACTTCAGTGGAATTTGCTTGCTTTCAATATTAGTTGCCATCTTGCATCTGCAGTCCCTCTTCTTTTGTCTGTAGTGGGGGCAATACTCTATCAACATTGCCTCTGCCTCCTCTTGCTTCTTCTTGGCCTGAAGTGTATCTAGCTGAGTAGCTAGATTATTTATAATGTCTTGCTTGAAGTCTTCCAGCAAATGAGTAATTTCCATTCTTGAAACTTCGCCGATAGTTGACTTACCCATGGAAGATTGGTAAGCTCTCCCTTTCTTTGAAGTTGCCCTAGAGTAGTTCTAGCATATTTTTTTGATATCTTCCCAAGGAACTTGGGAGATATCTCCTCCTCCTATGAAGTCCAAGGCATCAGTGTAGCTATCATTGATTCCTCTTAGGAAAAGCAACTTTTGTGAGTATTCATTGAGTGTATGGTGTGGATATTTTTGTAGGAAAAATAGAAACCTTGTAATATAATATGTTGAAAGCTATCATCTTCCTTTTGCTACACCCTGAAAATGTCACCTCCTCTCATGTCACTACCCCTGCAATATTCCTTGTATTTCTCAAGAAATTTTGTCTTCATCTCTTCCCAAGTTTTCACAGTATCTTTTCCTAGGCTCATGAACCATCTTAATCCAGCCTCTTTCAGAGTGGTAGGAAATAGCTTAAGCCTATGGGCATTAGTAGTATAATCATAACTCCTACATAGTATGTTAGACTCAAACAAGAAGGTATCAGGATCTTTTGTGACAAGTCCATAAAACTTGGGGGGTTTTGAAGCAAGGATGTTCTTGATGTTTTCAACTTCATTATGGGAAATGGGGAAAGGAAAAGCTAGTTGGATAGGTTTGTTCCTATTTGCATCACCCATGCCTTCTTGATGTAGTTCCAAAGTAAAGGGGTTCTCAAGTTGATTTTGGTCTTTAGAGGAGACTTCAAAGCTAGTCAAATTATAAAATGCATTAGCAAAGGCATGTGGATCTTCTTCTTCTTCTTCTCTTGGTAGGTTCTGATATTCAACTAGCTGGAATGGATTAGGATTGTTAGGAAGGAATCTCCCATAAGAATTCCTTCTCCTTCCTCTATTCATGTGGTATCACTCACTATCAGCCAGCTCACACAAAGAATTGGTAAAGAATAAGGGGGGTCATTACTTCCTAAATGAGGATATACTAAGAAAAATTTCCAGAAACACTATAGCAAGAAAAAATACCAATGACTCCAAAAGACTTCCTAATTTGACACCATCCCTGGAAATGGTGTCAAAAATGTTGGCCTCCTACAATGATTTAATAACTAAGCTCTTACAGCCATGATTCATAGATTGGACATCTAACCTAAATAGATATTTAAATCATCATGAAGTTGCATTTAACTTGTCAACCTAGGGATGTGAACTTGTAATGGATCAGCACAGTATGTGCACTAGGAACCCAAAGTAGCCATTTTTATTCTACAACTAAAGAACTCACAATACTGGAAGTAAATTGCTTAGAAGGGAACACCATAAATTGCTTAGAAGGGAACAACTATATCAAATTAAAATGTGTAGCAAGAATGAAAATATGAGCAAAAAATAGGGCACTACTCTGTCTGCTTTGGTTGGAGGAATAGTCACATAATGGAATTCTAGTGGTTGCAGGAATAGTCGGTGCTAGACTTCTAACTAATTAATAAACAGCAAGTAATATTGAACTAATACTAAACTAAGAGGACAGATTACTCACCAAGTGGGCCCCCTTTGATAAGTATCCTTTAAAACTAATGAGAAATCAAATGCTCGAACTCAGAACTTTATTTTATTCATTGTAAATCATGAGTACAAAAGAGAGTAATCTATTTGTATTATTGAAAACTTGAGAGTGCAAGTACAATATCCAATCGTACAACTCCTAAAGAAGGAGCATCAGGTCTTTATTTATACTATTAAATAGACAAGGAATTCAACTCCACGACTGGAAGGAAACCATTTAGGGAAAACAGAGAAAGTGGAGTGGCGATGGTTACACGTGCATAGAATCTAGTCAGACATGTAGGTCCAAATGTAGATTTAGCACAGTAGTAACGCTCACGTCTACTCAATCATTAAAGTCCACTACAAGGCGGTTACATTCGGTTGCATGAGGAATCTTTTTCCATCGACCTCCTTTGACCTTGAGTGATTCCTTTGCTAGATATTATGGTGCATGCCCATTTGGCGGTGTCTTCCTCAACTTAGCATCCTCAAATTAAATCTGCATGGTAATGTTAGCATGCACAATAACTGCATATATGTAACCACCTTAAGGAACATTCATTAACAACATGCAAAATCAATATAGATAATCCACATAATATGCCAATGTCATTAAAACTTGCAGAAATAGGATTAAGCCCAATGTCTATGGTTTAAGGGAAACATTATGAAAATATCAACATTTAACATCAAAGTCCATGACAATTTCCAACAAATAAACTATAGATTCTACCCAAAAATGGACCAAAAACTAGGCTCATCAAATATGTTGCATGTGTTCAGTGGTTGCTCTGGTATTTGGTCTGGATTTTCTCATGCGGTTGTACAGTTTAGATATGTTGTTCATGGTTGTTAGTAGATGTTATAACCAAATTTTTGGTTGTTGATTTGTTGTACAATGCAAGTTGTGTTCACAAGTTTTGAACTATGGTTTTTTGTGTTTCTGGTTGAGGTCCAGGAGAAATGATGTTGGTTCGGATTTCTCTTTGATGAAGTCTTATGACTTGCGGTTCTAGAGTTTTGTTTCCCTAGTTCTATTGAAGATAGTTTCTACATTTGGAAGATTCGTGCTTAATGGTTCTATGTGTTTTACACTAGTTTGGCCAACCTTGTGTGAAATACTACTTTCGACGATGATGAAGCATGTTCAATCTTTTTGGGTCCCTTGAACTGTGTATTTGGGTCTCCCTCATTCTAATTCTACCCTAGGATGTTTTGGCATGGACCTAATTTGAATTTGAATTGGATGGTCAACTTTGGATATGTTTCAAAGTTGAATATGGTATAAATGTAAGATGAGTTAATGATGAAGATAATATGCAAGAGTGAAGAAGAAAAGTGATAAGAGAAAAGAGAAAGTGCAGTTTAATGTGACATTGATTCTATTCAGTAAATGTCTATGTTGAGAGTGTGGCAGATCTATGTGAAGCTTAATGTTGAGTTTCTAGATGTAGTGAGTAGAAGGTGAACTCTATCATTCATGCTTGTGTGTGGGTAATAGTGGAATCCTTTGTTGCATTGAGATTCTAGTCTCTCTGTAACAAGTCTTCTTTTTCTTCTTTGTATCTCTGTGGTAGTGAGCCCTCTAGGTTGTAGCCTTATTGGACAATGAGTCCTTGTTCCAGACAGTGAGTCCCTATTTTAGGCAGTGAGCCTTATTTCAAGTAGTGAGCCTTTTGTAATTGGTTTTGATATTCTCTATAGTGTGATTTAATCCTCATTGTGGTTTTTCCCTTATTGGGTTTTCCATGTAAATCTGGTGTTATTGTGTTTATGTATTGGATTTAAGTTTCTGCATTGGCATTTGATGATTAATCATTTAAGTTATATTAAAGATTAGTTTTTGTGATTGAATTAAAGACTTAATTCTGTGACAACTGATTCACCGCCCTCTCAGTTGTCCTATTCAACAATTAGTATCAAAGCTTGGTTCCTTGGTGAAGAGATTAACCGCTTGAGGAAGGTCTGAGATGGTTGGAAAAATGGTTTATGATTATCTAAGATTTGATGGAACTAATTATGGCATCTAGAAAGTATTAATGGAAGAATAACTAGAGTATTGCACATATGATGTGGAGAAAGCTTGCAAGAATCCTTACACTCCTCCTACTAATGGTCCGAGTACACCTAAGGAGATCAAAGCACATGAAGCAAACAATAAGGTGAAATACATCTTGAAGAATAGTCTAGTACATTCAGAGTTGATTAATGTTCAAAATTTGAAGATGGCTAAGGAAGTTTGGGATTCTTTTGAAAGAGTTAAAGAGGAAAAACTACAAAATTTGGAGACATAGTTTGATCTTCTACATATGTTCGAAGATGAAAATGTTAAAGCTTATGTACAAAGATTGGATGAGATAGTGGTTGGAATGCGAGGACTTGGTGCTACTATTGATGAAATAAGGATTGTAAAGAAGATTCTCAGAACTCTTCTTGATGCTTATAGTGAGAAGGTGAGTATTATTGAGTAGACTATAGATTATAAGACTTGTACTAAGGATTTTTTGTTAGAATTTTTGACATCTTATGAGATGAGGAAGCCAAGTCTAAGGAATGGAAGCAAATCAGAGATTACCTTTAAAGCTACAAAAGTTGAAGATCTGGATGAAGATAACTTTGATGAAATAGAAGCTAACTTTGTAAGAAGAATGAGGAAAGACTCTGGTAAGTATGAAGGTAATTTTCCCTTTAAATGCTTTAGTTGTGGAGGAATAGGTCATTATACTATAAAGTGCCTAGAAAGAGTTAAAAGGAATAAACAAAGATATGAGAAAGAAAAGAAAGGAAAGATTAATAGAGCTTACTATGTGAATGAGAATGCTATTATATCTTATGAGGATTCAGAATATGAAGATCCAAATGATAATGAATGCTTGTTCTTGGTGATTAAGGATGAACCTACTTCTGCTAATTCTAAAAAATCGGTAAAGGAAATCCCTCCAAAGAAGGAGAAAAATGAAGGTATGGTTATCTCTTCCCTATATGCTAAACAAGAGAAAATGTATTGGGTAGTTGATGTTGGTTGTTCACATCACATGACTAGTGATAAAAGTAAATTTGTTAAGATTGAGAAATATGATGGAGGATTGGTTGTGTTTGGAGATGATACTGGTGCTAAAATCTATGGGATAGGTTCAGTAAGTTTTGATGGAAAGCATCATACTGATGATGTTTACTATGTTAAAGGTTTAAGTCATATATTGTTGAGTGTTGGTCAGATGTGCAGAAAAGGATATGATCTTGTGTTTAAGGATGAGAAATGTGAGATGCAGAAAGGATCTAAAACATTGATTTCTATAGGAAAGAAATCTAAAGGGAATATCTATCAACTTAAGGGTGTTGATGGATGATGCTTTATGACTCAAATAAATGACAGTTGGTTATGGAATAGGAGAATGTGTCACATGAATTTTTATAACTTGGAAAGGATTAGTGTTTTTCGGGGCATGAGATATTTACCAAGAATTACAAAGCCTATTAATGCTATTTGCAAGAATTGTCAATTTGGAAAGCAAGCAAGAAATCATTACAGATCAAAGGAATAGTCTACTATCGGACTATTGGATTTAGTTCATACAGATCTATGTGGTCCTACAAGAGTGAGAAGTCTACTTAGTGAAAGGTACTTTATGATTTTAATTTATGATTATTCTAGATATGCATGGGTTACATTTCTTAGAGAGAAATCAAGTGCATTAGATAGATTCAAGGCATTCAATGCAATGGTTGAAAATGAAATGAACTTAAAGATAAAATACTTAAGATCTGACAGAGATGGAGAATTCACCTCCCATGAGTTTAATATGTTTTGTGAAGTGCATGTAATAAAGAGATAGTTATCTACTCTGAGAACTCCTCAGTAGAATGGAGTTGATGAAAGGAAAAATAGAACAGTTCAAGAAGCTGCTAGGTCAATGATTACTAGGGCCAATTTACTAGAAGTTTACTGGAAAGAAGCTATTCATACTATTGTTTATGTGTTCAATCAAGTTCAAGAAAGAGAAAATAGTACAAAGACTCCCTATGAGCTATGGCATGGAAGAATTCCTATAGTTAAGTATTTCAACGTATTCAAAAGAAAATGTTATATCAGAAGAGATGAAGAAACTTTGGGAAAGTTTGATGCAAGAAGTGATGAAGGAATTTTTCTTGGATATTCTACTAAAATCAAGGCATACTTATGTTTCAATAAAATATTGAGAAATATTGTAGAGAGCTCAAATGTGAAGGTTGATGAGACAATGAAGAACTCTATCGACATTGATGGATATGTATTTGATGAACATGACTGTGCAAGAATAGAAGAAATTGTGGAAGAACATGATAAAGATGAGAAAAAGAAGCAAGATAAGCATAATGAAAGAGAATATTTTTCGGTGATGTCCTCTAGGACACCTAGATATGTACATTTAAGAATCATTCAGAAAGTCAAATTATTGGAGATAAGTCAAAAGGTGTATTAACTAGAAGCAAAGTTGTTGTTGAAGTGAATATGTGTTTATTTTCTAAGATTGAGATGAAGGTTGTAAGTGAAGCTTGTAAAGATGAACATTGGAAGGAAGAAATGAAAGAACTTTTGAAAATTGAGAAGAATCATACTTGGGAATTGGTCCCAAGACCGGCAGGTAAAAATATCATAGGTTTAAAATGGGTATTTAGAAATAAGTTGAATGAGAATGGAGAAGTGCTTAGAAACAAAGAAAGGCTCGTGTGTAAAGGTTACTCACAAGTAGAAGGCATATATTTTCAAGAATCTTTTGGCCCAGTAGCAAGAATGGAAGATATAAGGATGTTCTTGGAACTTTCTACTTATAAAGACTTTAAGGTCTATTAGATGGATGTCAAGTCAGCATTTTTGAATGGTGAGCTAGAAGAAGAAGTCTACATGGAACAATCAGAAGGATTTTAGTTGACATACCAACCGGATATGGTATGCCGATTGAAGAAAGCTTTAGATAGGTACTTGATTCAGCAAGGATTTAAAAAAGGTATGACAGACAGTAATTTGTACTTTAAGATTGAAAATGAAAAAAAAATTGATTGTAGTTGTATATGTCAATGATATTATCTTTTGAGGAAATGAAAATATGTGCAAGATGTTTGCTGAAGAAATGAAAAAATAATTTGAAATCTCTATGTTTGGGGAGATGAATTTCTTTCTTGGGCTATAGATTAATCAAACAAAGAAAGGAATTTTCATTTCATAGCCTATGTATATGAGAGAGATGTTGAAGAAGTTTGGGATGGATGGTTCCAAATTGTTAAGTACTCCTATGGTGACTAGTTGCAAATTGGGTAAAGATGATTGGTGGACTATTATATTGGACTACTACTAGACTAGATATCATGCATGTAGTCTATCTTGTGGCTAGATTTCAAGAAAATCCTAAGGAAACACATGTTGCAGTTAAAAGAATATTTAGATATTTGAATGGCACTCTAGGTTATGGATTGTGGTATCCTAAAGATACCAACTTTACACTTAGTGCCTATACAGATGAAGATTAGATTGGGTTGGATGTTTAGATGATAGAAAAAGTACAAGTGGTGATGCATTCTTTCTTGGATGTAGATTGGTGGCATGGTTGAGTAAGAAGCAAGATTTAGTCTCTTTGTCTACTATTGAAGCTAAGTATATTGTTGTTGCATCTTGTTGTACACAAGTTCTATGGATGAAATAGAAATTGAAAGATATCACAGTGTTATATGATGATCCCATTTCTACTTTTTGTGATAATACAAATGCAATTAAAATTTCTAAGAATCTTGTGATGCACTCAAGGACAAAGCATATATCTATTAGGTATCATTTCTTGAGAGAGAAATTCATGGAGAATGAAGTAAATCTTGAGTATGTTCCAATGAAGGATCAGATTGTTGATATTTTCACAAAGGCTCTTCCTAAAGATACTTTTGAACATCTCTGGGATAAGTTAGGGGTTATTGCCCCTCCTTTCTTGAACTAGATGCATATGGAGATGCATCAGTCTAGTGGATCTATAGATCTTTCTTATGGACTAATGTTTTGGTGGCTACCTATCAGGATCAGGTAGTATCAAGTGTTGTCATTGTGTGTGTTTTGTTTGTCATGTCAAAGGAGAGATTAATGGAAAATATTCCTTTTCCATTGATGTCAAAGGGGGAGAGAAGCATGTGAAAAGAGAATGAGAAAAGCATATAATAAATAGTAGATTCTAAGGGGGGAACAGAAAAATGTATTTAGAGCTAGTATGTTGTCTTTGATGGTTTTTCACATCATGTGTTGCCATAAATGAAAAAGGGGGAGATTTTTGCAATAATGAAAAGACTGGAGGTGTTATGGAAAGATTGATGGTGTTGTCATTGATTTCAACCAATTGACTAGTTATCTACTAGTTGTTGTTGGTTGTAAATGTCGAGGATATTGAGAAAATTGTAATAAGGATATGTTACATGTGTTCATTGGTTGCTTCAATTTTTGGTCTAAATTTTCTCCTATGGTTGTGCTAAACTTGACAAATCCCTAGATCATGGAGCGCCCTCTTTTTGATAAAAGTAGATAAGATCTTTAAATTTTGAAATATTTTATGCAAAATGTGAAAACTTGTAAATATCTTTGAGGCATTGAGGAAAAAAATCCATGGTGAGTAATATAAAAAAAATGGGGAATTGGCATACAAGGTCAAAACTTAAGGTGGCTAAAAAAAAATAATAAAAATTGCATATATGTGACTAAGCTTGGTCACATGACCATTAGTAGTTTATTTCAAGTCATTTATAACTCGACCAAAATCATGACTAAACTATTTTTAGTCAATTATTGGTTGTTTTGATTGATCAATTTGGTAGTATATTTAGTTGTTAATTTAGTCATTGATTATTGTTAACTGGTCATTTATTTAGTCATGGTAGTCATTTATTTAGTCATTTATGAATTAATGCTTTCAAGTCTTTGTCCCTACATTTAAAAGGAAGTTGGATGGTCAATTATACTTTTTGTATAGTAGAGTAAGGCACCGGTTTTGTATTTTCTCCTTGCTCTATATATGTTCATAAATGAAATGTTTTTGTAGCTTCCAATTCTATTTCACAAGAAAATTGCATGGTTACATTAGGGAAACTAATGAAATTAAGATGAAAATGGTTAAATCTGCAATGGCCATTGAGATGTTAATCTCACGTGGAATTTTAATCTTACTTCCAACCATTGAGATTTTGAAAGAGAAATCTAATGAATGGTTGATTTGTTGAAGTGTTCATAAATCAAACTTTTTCTTGTAAAAAAAGCACCAAAAGGTTTTAAGCGTTGTTGCTTCACACTGCAATTATTTTAACAAAAATTAACTCATTTAATTTTCTCCTTACACATTAGATACAAGGAAATATAAACTCAAAAATCTACAAAATCATCATCCCTAAAAAATAGAAAATAATATATGTGAAATTTATTTTATAAATAGGTTTACATAAAGAATACAGGTCTGCATAAAAATAAATTTGTAGAAAAATAATATCGTTCAAATCTATAGATGTAAATTTAGATTTAGAAGAAAAAAAATTAATTAATTAAATTGTGATTTTTTTTAGATCTAGACAAAAAAACTTACCCTCTACAAACTTTAAAATGGAAATAGGGTCATGCACAGGTCCATGTAAAACTATTGCTACCTAAAAACTTAAATTTATGTTTCAAAATATTTAAGTTTCAAAAATATTAATAATAAGCATGTTTATTTGGTGACTGCAGAGGACAAGTTTATGTAAAAACAACAAAATAAACTGCAAGAAATATATTCTTATATCTATAGGAATTCAATGCATAGGGCAGCCTCCTTTTGATGATGAAATCTTCTTCCTCTTCCTCTATACAGTGAAACTTTTATAAGTAAACAAAAAAACAAAAAATCAAAAACCCCCATTCTTCTTATGCAGTCAAAGCAAATAGTGGAAGTTGCAGCCATAAATCTCTCCCCTGTGTTGCATGTCTACTCTCATCCTACAAAAATGAGAAAAATGATTAGGGAAAGCACTCATATATTTGTTCAATTAGAGGGAAATGAAAGGAAAATTTAAGACAAGATAGATTGAAAATAGGGCTTCTATTGAGTTCACCCAACAAAATAATATGCATCCAAAAAAGGATTAGGGCATAAATAATCTATTTTAAGCAATTGTCGCCAAAATGAATGAAGAAAATTAGGCACCCATTTTGAAATGGACGTGAAATTTACTTTCAATGTGGTTAAACGAATCTCAGTCGTTCATCATTTTCTGCCATTTTTTGGTTGTTTGAATCTCATTTTTTGCTATTTTTCTGGTTGTTTTTTGTGGCTTTTACTTCTTTCCCCGTCGCTTCTTTCCTCCAATTTGGTGAGGGTTGACAGTAAATCCATATAAAAAAATTAAAAAATAATCTATATTAAAAAAATTTAAAAATTTAAAAATACTCTATATTGCAAAATTTTGAGTCTTGACACCTCACTATACCACGAGACTCCATCATCGAGCTGGCGGTAAATCCATGTTCCCGACACCACGCTAAGCTACTCCATCACGTACTCTGCGGGCTAGCGGTAAATTCATGATCCATTATTACTATTATATTTACTGTTATTATTACTATTATATTTACTATTATTATTACTATTATTTAATATTATTATTTACTATTATATTTACTACTATTATTACTATTATTAACTACTATTATTTACTACTATTATTATTATTATTTACTATTATTTACTACTATTTTTATTTATTTTTTTGTAAGATTGATTATATTGCATTTCCAAAAGGAGAAGATACATGCGTCTGCAATGTAGGTAGCCACCAACTATGGGAAACCAACCCCGAACCAAAAAATAGCAGGGCGCCGCTGCCTACCACCATGACCGAGCCCAAGACAAGAACAATAGACCCTTTACCTAACGTAAAAATAAAATGGGCAATTCATGTTGACTGACATTTAGACACCGAAGATGAGAAACCAAACCCTAACTTTCCAAACATATAGATAGAAAACATACTTCTTTTACAATAAAGGTTTTAACCATGCCTTCACAAAACATCCAATATTTATAGAGATTTTAACAATAGACAAATTCCATACCCATACCCATCACCTTGAACTAGGAACATAAGACACTCAAGCCTCACAGGAAGTTGTTTTCTTTGGAAAATTGGTCAAATTCCCTGACCCATTTGAAGTCGTTCACCGCCTCCATCCAAAAAAATTTCTTCAGAAAGCTAATTGCAACTGCCACAATCACTATGTGCTTCACTAATGTCATCCCTTTTAAGTCCAGAAGGAATAGGTAGAGTTTTACCACCTCACTCTGGGCTTTAACTAGGTCCAAATCACGAAGCCACAAAATTCCTTTGCTAAGAAAGGCAGCCTTGAGGGTCTCCTCCAAACCACCAAGAAAACTCTTCTTGAAAAGCTTATCCACAAATGCCTTCGCCTCCGCCTTGGGCATCCGGTTGTTCAAAAATGATGCTAGAAACATGACATAATCTATGTATTAGTCCTGAAGTTTTCCTTTTCCTCCAAATTCCCTTTGTTGAGGATCATCTTCACAGCCACCTCAGTGAGAGGGTCGATATTAAGCAAAATGCACTTAAGGCGCTGGCCAGTGACCCATCGGAAAGAATTTTTCATGTCCTTAGTGTCAAGGTAAATTGGGGTATCCACCCCAAAATAGATCACCGACTCAACTGACATCTCCATAATGAATTTTGAGCGCTCCACCATTGCAACCTACACTAAAGCATTATGCCCATGGGAAGAAATGGAAACTGAATAATTTCTCTGCCTCGCCACCTTCACAAATAGAAGGGAGGACACCACCTGCATTATTACGATGTACAATGTGCCAACTCAAATCCACCAAAAAATCATGATTTGGATCATCATTCGAATGAGTGGGCATATGGGAAAATGATGTCGGACAATCCTAAAGTGGCCGTGAAAGCCACATAAAGCTCCCCAATACTGATGCCTGGGGTTCATAAATACCCATTGATGATTGCATTGCTTGTCATCAAAAAATAAGGGAGCCCCAACCTGCCAACTACGTGGCCGCCAATTGACCACACCATCCCACTGCCACCTTAGCCTCACCCCTCAAGACGGACTTGCCACCACCAATTGGCAAGTCACCTGTCCATCCACCCACTATTATTTACTACTATTATATACTATTATATTATTTACTATTATATTAAATATAAGTATGATTATATTTACTATTATTATTACTATTATTTACTACTATTACTTACTATTATATTTAAATATAAAAATATATTTGGTTATTATTTATTTACCACTATAGATATATTTAAATACAAATATATATATAAAAGTATATATAGGTTATATTACTACTATTATAATATATAAGAATACAATATAATAGTATATATAGCATATATTTCTATATAGATCAAATTAAATAATATTAGTTACTACTATTATAATATTAAATAATATAATACAAAATATTAATATAAGTATGAAATTATTATAATTAATAATTAATATATTTTTATATAGATCAAATTAAATTAATTTATAAAAAATCTCATAGTTTAATTGATCTTTGGATAGGTTAGGAAAAAGAAAACTATATGTATGCTAATATAAAATAAAATTGATAATATCATAATAGTAATATAGACCAAAAATAAATGCTAATGTTAATATTATTACTCATATTGTCTAATTTTTATTTGTGTGATTAATTATTTACTCGTTTTTATTTATGTGACTAAATATTTAGTTGTGTTTTTTACGCGATGATCAAATTAGTCATTTATTTAGTTATTTTTAGTTGTCATGACTAGAAGTTTTAGTTACATAGCCATTTACTTTCCAAATTCTACTAGTTGTTGAAGATTGAAAGAGGGTTCACATTTTATTGAAAAAAAATTTTAAAAAATATCCAAAAAATGAATTTAAAATATCAAACCCTAAAGGCTAAACCCCAAGATGAGAAAGATCAATCAATTTTAGCTTGATGAAATGAAGATATAACTTATTTAATAAACCCATGGTAAATAAATGTAAATACCACTATCAATCAAATTACCCTAGAATAATCAAATAAGTGAGAAAAAACTCTAGAAACATGCTCTTCAAAATTGGCAAAGAGGGTTAGTGTAATTATATTTGTTTGTAATGTGGACACATTTTAATATAAGCTACACTCAATGATTTGATTTTTTTTGTTTCCAAATATGAGATAATAAACCTCCATCAACCTGAGAGATGTCATGTGCTCTATTTGGGTTCAATCTAGGTTCACTAATTGATATGATTCTTGCATTCACTAATTGATATGATTCTTGTAGGAGCTAAAAATGTCTTAAGACCACCTGAAAAAAAATGAAAACCTTCTACAAGAGAGTATGCAAGAAGTGCTCACTACTGGTGGACTGAATGTCCAAGTGGAATCATTTCCCACTAAGAAATAAAAGAGAGAGAATAGATTGTGGCTCATAGCCGTATTTGAACTATTACAATTGCACCTATCATATGCAAGAGATACAGTTCCAAGGAAGCTCAAAATACAAATTCAAAACTCTTCATACTAATCTAAATTAACACTTTGCTCTTATTTACATTCGCACAATTCGCATCCACTTACTCTTATCACATCTCATCATTGTCAAAATACTATAACTTATATATTTGCTTCACATATATCATCAATTAGGTCAGCCTAACTAGATGTAATATACAAAATGTAGCTTGTCAACTCAAGATCCTCACACACACGCTTTGTGCCAAGATTCAAACCTCATAAAAATTTTAAATAGGTTGGTACAAACCTAAAATAACACCCATATAGTAGATCATAACATACTCAACCTCTAGAATGCACCCAACTCATTAGGTCAGCACTGGTAATGACCTAATAGAAAAAATGGTCAAATGTACTTCCACATTCAGACGCATGGACCACCAAAATCTATGCCAACTAGAATATGCACTCATCAGACAACTGTCAACATCTCCACAACTCCACAAAGACAAAAATCAATTCACAGAGAAGTGCAGACTCACCAAAGCATATGTATTGAACTAGAGAACATCTGAAATTTCCAAGCCAAACTTTTGATACTCATAACTCCAAAACCAAAAAATAGAACAAGATGAAACTATAGAATTAGGTTCCTCTATCAACAAAAAAATTATGTTAGAAGTACAAAGCAAAAAAAATTATCATCAGACCAATGCGGACCCAAATATCAAATCCCTTGTACACAAAATCACCTGAATTGACACTTAGTCAATTTTCATAATTATTTCCTTCACCAAATCAAAATTTCTTGTAAAATTATTTGACATAATCATCTTCAAACATAATCACGACAAGCAAATTGATCTACACCATAGTCTTTGTATCAGGATATAATGTTGACATCAATGACAACACTATAATGCATAACTGCATACCTTGTGCCAATTTCACATGCTCATGTTGCCAACAATTTTATCAGTGCCATCTCCTTATTCTTTCAACAATCTCCCCCTTTTTCATTGATGGAAACATCCTAAAATTATCTCCAAAAAATCTTTGACATCAAGGGAAAAGGGCATATACAACTGTATTCATTCATACTGGTTCTCCTCTTCACAAGGATGTTCATATATACAAGCTAAAAAATTAAACTAACTCCCCCTAAGAATGTTATGCATCATTAACCATATCAAACAAAATTGTACTAGAAATCACTACACACCATCTACATATATACACTAAAGTCTGAAATAATAAACTAAAAATTGCATAAAAAGAAAGAATTGTTGTCAACTAGAGGCTCAGGTAGACTCTTGAAGCTTTGCAACATGAACTTTTAATTCTTGTCTTCCTTCTTCTTAGATCTTCTTGGCTATGCCAATAATTTTGCACTATGTCTCAAGCTCCATAAGGAATTCTTCGCCTTCTTCCAGAGTTCTAGGTACCAGGTTAATCTTGGTAGCTTTATCAGCACTTACAAGGGCACTAGAAATAGATGTAAACTTTGAGTTCACCAAGTCCCTGATGTTTTCAAACTACATAATGGTTTTCTCTTTTTGACCTTATAGTTGGAAGTATTTCTCATGTAGGTCTTCAATGGTTGATCTTATGCTTCCATCAAGGTCTTGTGTTGGGTCATATGTAATGGAAGCTCTATTTGTCTATGACTCAATTGAGTCCATTTCATCTTTGATGCTCTTTGTTACTCTGGGCCACTTCATACAAAACTAAAATAAGGCTTTGGCCTCAACCACACAAGCCTATACATCCTTCAAACTATCCTGAAATTTTTCGTGTGCTTGTGCACACTTCTCTATAATCTCCAATAGTCTTTTTCATCCATTTTCTTGTTCATTTCTATTTCCAATTTTTGTTTCAAATTGAAGGCATGCTCTTTAAATGAATCAATCAAAAATTTAATATTTTCCATATTGAATAGAGAAATATCAATTGTAGTTACGAGTATGGCCTCCTGTAAGGTCTTCATAGCTTCTTCAATCAGCTCTCCACTCTTTTGATTTATTTTAGTGATTTCCTTTAGTGTAGATGCATGGAAGACATCTCCTAGTTGTAGCTTATGGAGTGATGAAATCTTAGCAAGGTCCACATTTCCTTCTTCCATGGGTAGTTGTAATAGTTGTGCCCACATAATAGGTTGGAATTTCAATTGCATATTTAGTAGATTCTATAGAAAAATTTTGAAGGTTCTGAAGGATTCACCAGTTGCCTTAACCTCTTCCTCTACAATATTTTCTTTCTACTCCTCATTATTATTACCAGTATTAACTAGTGTCTTTGCTTCTTTATTTTCCTCATCTCCAGAGGTATCTTCATCTTTCTGCTCATCTCCCTTTCCTATATTTCTCCATCACTGGAGTAGTATTATCTATGTTATCCAGAAGAGGGATAGTCTCTAGTTGGTCTTGTATGCTCTCACCATGTGTGTCAGTTACCAGAGGAGGAGTAAGAGTATCCTCCTTGGCTACATCTTCTTTGGTAGCTTCATTTTTCTCAACACTTCTCAAGCTCCACATTATCTTCTATTGTGTCTTCCACTTCTAGAGGAATATTATCTTGTGCATCTTATTCATTTGCCTCATGCTCATGTTTAGTATCATCCATTTGCACATCATCTTCAACATTTTCTTCCAAAGCAGACATCTCCACATTTGCTTCATCTTTTCTCTCTAGGGTCATCCCCAAATTTTGTACTAGCTCTTCTACTTTTTCAATACTTTTCTTCCTAGCCTCTTGAGATCATTTCTATATTTTCCCATAAGGGTTGTCACCATTTGTTTTTTTTTTAGTTCTTTATTAAATAATGTGGCCAATGTGGCCTTATTTTCCTTAGACAGAGGATCACTTATCTTCTCCAATGCATAGGCCTTTAGTTTGGCCTCTTCTTCTATTGCTTCATGTCTCCTTGCAATCAAAACATTCCAAAAATATGCAAGTAATTGTTTCTCTATATTTTGCATGCCTACTTCAAGAACTATGATATATTTCACAATAGTTTCTACTATGGTGGCCTTTTCCACCTCATCAACCTCATTATACAGTTTTCCAATTTTTCTAACATATCATTCTATACAATGCCATTAAAAAGTGCATCAAATTTCATTGGACTGTGGGATCTTACTAGATTTTTTTTCTTCTTTTCTTATGGTGTCCTTTTTTTTCCTACTTCTGCTTTCTTTTCTCACATATGAATGACAAAATCTTTCTTATCTTCTTCCACTTCTTCCTCAAAATATATGTTAATGATATTAAACTTCTTCCTTTTGTACATACTTCACCTTTTCTCTTCCAGATGAACTGTGGTCCTTCTTCTTCCTCTCCATCCTCAACATTGAAACCCAGATATTGTTCTCATGTAGCTTTGGTCTTAACCCTTCTCCTCGCATAACTAGATTGTTGTGTTGTCAAAGCAACCTTTTCTTTCAAAGGCCTCTTTGCTTGTTTTACTAGAGATGACTTCTCCTTCATCGGAGCACCGGTTTGATTTGAAGTAGAACTAGTCTCCTTCCTCTTAGTTCCACTTGGTGATAAGGTAGTCTCAAAGGGCTTCTAAGCACCCAGAGGAGTGGTAGTTTCTCTACTATATATCTCCTCACACTTGATGAGCTTCCCAAAGCTCCTAATTTAGCCTTAAATTCCTCAATGTATTCTAGTGTGAGGCTCATTTCCTTTGCAAACATTCTAGTCATCTTATCTATAGTCTTCTTTATTTGGGATTATCTTTGGTCCAGATGGACCTCCATTGATTTTTCTTCATAAGTTCCATATCGTCCTTTTGTGGTGTCCTTAGGTTTGTTTAATATATAATCTACAGACACCATGATCTCATCCTCAGTAATCTCATATCCCATTTTTGGGATCCATGTAGTTCTTGGCTTCATTTCTTTTTTGATACATTCATCTTTGGAAATGAGGAAGATGATGTACTTATATTTCTCAACCATATTCCAGGGAATTCTATCCCTCTCTTGCATCCTCTTTTGACAAACTAAAAAAAAATCCACAAGGGCATCTTCCTATACCTTTGCATCTCCTAGACCTCTTAATAAGTCTCTGATTTGATAAGAAATAGGTCTCCCTTTCAACCACACTACACTCTTCATTCTGGGGAGTCTCCATACTTAAAGGGAAACTTGGTATCCTTTGTTTTCTATAGATTCTCCATGAGCTATTGCCTTAGTAATTCACATAGGTCATAATTATCTCCCTTCACCATTTCATATGAAGTGTTAATGGTGGTGGCAGATATAAAGTTCTCCCTTTTGGAGAAATACAACTTGTAACCTACCATAATGGATACATACTTCACAACATGTTTCATTATGTCTTTGATGGTCAAAGCCCTCCTATCATACTTTGCTCCTATTTGATCCATTACAATCTTATTCTTAATAGACTTGAGTACTGAAAAGGGTCTAGTGGCACACAACCTTGTAACTTCCCTAATCATCTCCTTTGTGATCAATCCAGACATATCTATCCATATAAATGGATGTGGCTCAAGGCAATCCATACCCAAGCATAGTCAAGGAAAAAGTTAGGAAACCCTTGCTAGATGTCAATCCCCTTTGCAACTAGATTTTGATATTCTGACTTCAATGCAAAGTCGTCACTAGTAAGCTCATTTATCCACACATATCCTAGCTTGGATTGATCATACTCTTTAAGCTTGTTGTGAATACATATCATTATGTCCTCTATGTGGAGGACTCCATACAAAACCCTTGAGAAAGCACCTTCTAGATCAAACTCGATGGATTTGTTAGGATGCTTCTTAAAATTAGGTTGTGTTCACTTAGAAAAATTCACAACCCTTGGTGTAGCCATTACACAAGTATCTAAATAGCTTTCAAATAAAATTTTAAAAAATTAGGGCAACAAATTTCATAAATACCTTTCACTTCAATTTTTTAACTAGGGCTTGTGCGCACTAGGACTCAATCACTTCAAGTGCACTACTCTGCTCTTTGTATGCTCTTCTTTTCTTGAAAGCTTGTTTACAAATAATTTTTTGTTAAGTGTAATCACTTATAAACCTTTTTTCGTGACCTAATTCGCATTGAATATAAACTAAAAGGCTGGTCAAAACCCTAAATATCTGCACAGTCAACTTCAAATTCTCCACAATCTTTTGCATGATGATATTTTCTACTAGAAATTTCTCCAATAGAACAAACATATTGACCTACACCACATATCCTTTTGTTTAAGCATCAACACCATTTTCTTTGGCAAGGGATGAAATATTTCCATTAAAGCTCCCCCCGAGCCAAATCTCTCAACTTAGTTTCCATACGAAACATCTGCACCAGATGCTGGTATAGATTCATCCTTAACCATGGTCTCTTCTCTTCCTTCTTTCTCTAGATCTTTTCTTTCTCCTTATTTTTCTACACCGAATAAATATTTTCTGCTAGATCATTCTTCTTTATCTAATTATCCTTCTTCATATTTATGGTTCTACAAAACTTAGAAATGTGTCCAAGCCTACTGTAATTGTAGAATATAGCATTCTTTTGACCATTCTTATTTTCATTCATTCTAGATTTGCATTGATTAGCTTTATGCCAAAATCTATTACATGTATAATAGTAGTCATTGAAATATTGAACCATTCTACCATTGTTATAGCCATTCATTATTTGACTTCTGCATTCACTAGCTCTATGACCAAATCTCTTGCATGTAAAGCATTAACCAGAGAATGATTGAGCATTTTGATTCATTCTACTTCTACATTCCATAGCCTTATGTCCAAAGTAAGTACAAAAATGATAGAAACCATTAAAAATTTGTACCTTTGTGCATTTTGTTGTCTAACTGGTGGTCTTCTAGCTTCATTTCTTTGATTCTAGATCTTCTTGCCATTGTTCTTCTTGTTGCCAGTCTTCTTTTGTTCATTGATCTTCTTTTCAACATTAGTTGTATGATCTGTCTTTGAACTTTCACCTATCTCAAACCCTAATCCTTCTTTATCTTTGGAGCCTTTCTAATTTGCAATCATTCCATTAAGCTTTGTAGAAATCATCTTGGATTTTTCTTCATGACTTCTTTCTTTTTCTAGATCTGATCCCAGATTCATAACTTCTTGTTCAAGCTTTGTGCATTCCTCAGAATTTCTTTTCACCATTGCATTCAAACATTCTTCAAATCTTTTTATTTCTTCAACTTTCACCTTTATACCATTAATTGTTTCATTTTCTTGCTTCAATTTTTCATTGAATTCCTTATGCCTTTTGTTGAATTTCTTGATTTGCTTCCTTAATTTTTTGATGCATTCATATGCTTCTTTGAAATTTTCTTTTAGATTTCTATTTTCACCTTCAACTCTTTCAAGATCTTCAAGAGAAACTTTGAGTTCTCCATTCATTTCAAATATACAATCTTCTTTTGTATATCCAACAACAAGAATCTCTTCTGGAGGAGTAGGTAATCTTCTAACAACCATGTCTTGGTGTAGGGGCATCTTCAAGCCATATGGTCAAATTTGGTAAAATTTTGGTTTTATGTTTTGTTTTGATTTTTTTGGTCTAATAAGGTCATTTATGACCATTTTGGATCATTTTGATCCATTTTGGAGAGTTATAGGCTTATTGGTCAAAAATTGTAAAAGTTGCACAATGTTGTCAAAAAGTTGTCAAGCAACTTGTCAAAAAGTGTCAGTAAGGTGTTTTATTAACAAAATAATAAAATTTTGGTTGAAAATAGTTGTTTTTTTTTTTGGAAATTTATAATTACACCCTCCAAAACTCGAATTGGTGGTTTTTGGATACAATGTTTTGAAGTCTGATGAATGAAAACCTCAATTTTGTGTGTATTTTTTGAGTCTTACTTTGTTTTCAGGCTGAAGTTGTGTATTGTACGTCCTGGTATGGCCTCATATAAAATAATATAATACATGGATGGAAATACATTTGTTTCTATTTTACAATTATTTTTGTCTCATCAAATTTCATTCAGTTTTGTGGGAGATATGCCTATTTTGGTGAGGCTGCCCTATTCTAACAAAGTTTTCCAGAATTTACAGTCTAAAAAATGTTATGGTACGGATTTTACATTACATATTTTGATCTAAAACCAATTTTATTTTGTTTCCATGTGAATCTACTTTAATTTTATTCAAGTCTCATCAAATTTAATTAAGTTTTGAATAAGTTATGACTATTTTTGTGAGGGCAGGTCTGAACCCTGCTTAGAGTTTACAGCTTTGGTAAAAATGTCATTTAACTTCCTTTTCCACCTTTGGATCTTGGTAAAAATTGGAGGAAAATTATGTAATTATGTTATCTTCAATCTCATTGAAGCGGTTGATTTCATTATTTGTTTTGTGAAAGTTATTTAATGACAATTTGGTGCATTGAAATGTAGGACATTCTTTGGAATAGTTATGAAGGGTTTGATAAGATCTATGTACTTTGTGTGAACATGTTTGGTTGGGAATCAATAGAACATGTTATAAGAAGACTAAAATACAAATAAAATCATGCATAATTTTGGGTTTTCCCTGTTGAATGCACATTAGGCTGCCATGGCAATGTCTCCAATGTGGTCTAGAATGCATTTAATCATTGTTTGAGGTGAATCAATTTATGAAAGTTATCAAGTGAATCAAGTTTGTTGCATTTTTTTCATTGTTGGTGATGGATCATTGTTTCACCTATGTCAAGTTTTGCTAAGTGAAGGTTACTCTACATCAAATTGGTATCAGAGCTCTAGAAGATTTTTGGGAAATGATCTATTATTTTGGCTAATGTGGTTTAGTGAGATTTGATATTTTAGGATGGCTCTTAATAAGGAAAAATATGGGAAAAGGGAATCTTCATTATTAAATAGATTGTTCAAAGTGGCAAAGAATATACGTGAGGAAGAAATGGAAAAGATGATACGGGAGGAAGAAATGAAAACTAAGAAAGCAAGCAAGATGGAAAAGGAAAGCTTATTCTGAACTACCTACAAGTCTAAAGGTAAATGTTGTCAAGTTGTGATCTCAGATATCTGCATGGATAATATTGTTTTTGAATATATGGTAGATAAATTGGGTTTGGAAATAATACCACATCCCACACCCTATTCATTGACTTGGCTTCAAACAGGTGATCAGGTAATTATACATGAGCAATGCAAAGTTGAGTTTCATATAGGCGGTTATAAGGATGAAATAGTTTGTTATATTATGCATTTGGATGTATCTCACATTGTGTTTGGTAGGTTGCGGCATCATAGCAAGGCAGCGAAGTATAATAGAAAAAAAAATACATATGAGTTGTGAAAAAAAAGGATGAAATATGTATTAACAGCCTTGAAGGATGAGTGTGTAGGAATTGAAAGCTTTTTGTTAAGTGGGAAGAAGAAAGTACAGCAGTATGAGGCAAGGACAAATGAGGTAATGGATGAGGTAACACATTTTGAAAGCAACATGTTGTTTGAAAAAGAAATGGAAGAATTTTCTTTTGAATTTTCTCAAATTAATGAAAGTAATGGTGGCATTGATGTTGAAGTGGGTGATGTTCAGGAAGAAGAAGAAGAAGAGATAGAAAAAGAAGTTGTAGAGGACTCAAGGATAGTCCAAAGAGAGGAGAGAGTCATGGAGGATAAGGAGATGGCATGGTTCTCAAAAGAAGAATCGAGAGTTGAGAATGTTGATGTCAAGGAGAATGGAAGAATGGATGAGCAATTCAGAAATGAAAATGAATGGCCGAGTAAGGTTGAGGTGAAGCCAAATATTTTGGAGAATAATGAAGAGAACAAAATGTATGGCAAACAACATGAGGTGGATGACGAACTAAAGTATGAAGAAGAAGAATGTGATTTCTTTAATATGTTTGTTTCATGTGCAGGTAACAAAGAAAAAGTGGATGAAAGAGATAATAAGTTTACAATTGCAGTACAAGGTCATGCTAGAACAAGAACAAAAACAAAAGCACATGGCTACATTGTACCAAGTTGGACTTGGCTCAAGAAGCATGTTGATGGACCAAAATGCACAAGTGCACCAATTGATACAAATGCATTTGAGATCCAAGAAAAATGAAATAATGCATGCATGCAAAGGAATTGGAAGACAAGAAAGAAGATTCCTATTTGAGGTGGACCTCAAATTTTCTCTTCACTCGGAGTATGGTGCAGGGGCACCTTCAAGCCATATGGTCAAATTTGGTCAAATTTTGGTTTTATGTTTTTTTTTTATGTGTTTAGTCTAATAAGGTCATTTATGACCATTTGGGATCATTTTGATCCATTTTGGAGAGTTATAGGCTTATTGGTCAAAAATTGTAAAAGTTGCACAATGTTGTCAAAAAGTTGTCAAACAACTTGTCAAAAAGTGTCATTAAGGTGTTTTGTTAACAAACTAATTAAAATGTGGTTGAAAATAGTTGGTATTGGTTGGAAATGTATAAGGAAACCCTCCAAAACTTGAATTGGGGGTTTTTGGATACATTATTTTGAAGTTTGATGAATGAAAACTTCAATTTTGTGTGCATTTTTTTTAGTCTTACATTGTTTTCTAAAGTTGTGAATTGTACAGCCTGGTACAGACCCATATCAAAGAATATAATACATGGACAGAAATATATTTGTTTCTAGTTTACAATTATTTTTGTCTCATTAAATTTCATTCAGTTTTGTGGGAGATATGCCTATTTTGGTGAGGTTTCCCTATTCTAACAAAGTTTGCCAGAATTTATAGTTTGAAAAACATTATGGTATAGATTTTACAGTCCATATTTTGATCTGAAACCAACTATATTTTTTTTCCATGTGAATCTAATTTCATTTTCTTCAAGTCTCATCAAATTTCATTAAGTTTTGAATAAGTTATGACCATTTTTGTGAGGGCGGGTCTAAACCCTACTTAGGGTTTGCAATTTTGAGGAAAATGTCATAACTTTATTTTCCATCATTGGATCTTGATAAAAATTGAAGGAAAGGTCTATAATTATTTTATCTTCAATCTCACTAAATCGATTGGCTTCATTATTTGTTTTTTAATTAATGATAGTTCGGTGGATTGAAATGTAGGACATTTTTTGGAACAGTTATGAAGGGTCTGATAAGATCTATACTTTGTGTGAACATGATTGGTTGGAAATCAATAGAAAATTTTGTAAGAAAACTAAAATACCAAGAAACTCATGCATCATGTTAGGTTTTCCTTTTTGAATGCACATTAGGCTACCATGGCAATGTTTCCAATGTGGTCTAGAATGCATTTAATCATTGTTTGAGATGAATCAATTTATGAAAGTTGTCAAGTGAATCAAGTTTGTTGCATTTTTTTCATTGTTGGTGATGGATCATTGCTTCACCTATGTCAATTTTTGATAATTTAAGGTTTCTCTACATCATGTCTTCAACCTCCAATATCTTCCCCAAGTGGTTAAGCTCCTCCCAAGGAACCAAGCTTTGATACCAATTTTTGAACACCCTAAATACTGAGAGGAGGGGGGTGAATCGATATTCTTTTGAACCAATTAAAAATTTAACCATTCAACACATATCATATTCAATTGTAGTAATGATTTAAATAATTAAAACATCCAACAACATCACATAACACATAAACACCAAAAAAATTGTGGAAAACCCAAAATGGGAAAAATCATGGTGAGGATTAGCTCACAATATATTGTAATCAGTTATAATATAGTATAGAAGTGCTCACTATAGGTGGAATAAATATCCAAGTGGACTCACTACACACTAAGAAATAAAAGAGATAGAAGAGATTATGGCTCACAACTAGATTTGAACTGATGTAATTGCATCTATCATATGCAGGAGATATAATTCTAATGAAGCTCAAAATACAGATTCAAAACTCTTCATACTAATCTGAATTAACACTCTACTCTGCTCTACATTTGTACAATTCACATCCACTTACTCTTATAACATCTCATCATCATCAAAATACCAAAAAATATCTAACTTATATATCTGTTTCACCTATATCATCAATTAGATCAGCCTAATTAGATGTAATATACAAAATGTAGCTTGTCGGTTCAAGATCATTACAAACATGCTTTGTGCCAAGGTTCAGACCTTATAACAATTTGAAATTTTTTAGTCACAGACCTAAAATAACACCCAAATAATATATCATAACATATTCAACCTTTGCAATGCATCCAACTCATTAGGTCAGCACTGATAATGACCTAATAGCAAAATTCACCAACTGTACATCCACATTTGGATGTGCGGACCACCAAAATCTATGCCAACTAGAAGATGCACTCATCTAACACTTGTCAACATATCCAAAATTCCTCATAGCCAAAAACCAATCTATGAAGAAGTGTAGACTCACCAAATCATATGTATTGAACTCAAGAATGTTTGAAACTGCCAAGCCAAACTTTTGTTACTCATAATCCAAAACTAGAAACCAAAACAAGATGAAACTCTAGAATCGGGTTCCTCTATCAACCAAAAAAATTATGTGAGAAGTGTAGAGAAAAAACTTTATCAACGAACCAATGTGGACCCAAATATTGGATCCCTTGTACATAGAATCACCTAATTTGACAATTAGTCAATTTTCATAATTATTTCCTTCACTGGATCAAACCTTCTTGTAAAATTGTTTTACATAATCATCTTCAAACATACTCAAGACACCCAAATTGATCTACACCATAGTCTTTGTACCGGGATATAGTGTTGACATCAATGACAACACTGCAATGCATAACTATATACCTTGTTCCAACAAGACTTTTCTAATCTTACAAAATTGATATACATATGGAATAATCTAACAGTACTTTTCTAAGCTTACAAAATCACATACGTGTAGAATAATCTAGCAATACTTTTGTAATCTTAGAAAATTGACATGTGTGAAATAATCAACAATATTCTTCTAGGCTTAGCAAGTCAATATGTGTGTGGAATAATCTAAAAATACCTTTCTAGTGTTTCAAAGTCATCTAAATTTTTATGTGTTGTTGCAAAACAAATGTCAGTCGAGTGTTAGAAAACTTATCAAACTTAAATTATCAAAAAAAATTCCATGCTCCTGCGATTCCCATGAACTTTCCTCTCCCTTTACCTTATGAATGGTTAGAAATAAAGTAGAAAATATCTCTTTATTTATACCCCACCGAGGGAAAGATTGTAAATTGCACAATAGGAATGCAATATATCCACTTTCCTTTAACATGTCTCTGAGCTATGTATTTTTGTTGATTTGCATATAATTCATTTCCTATTTTCAATAGCATGTTCACAACATGAGATAAGTTACTTATTGGATTTCAAGGCTGGTCTTAATCTCCCTCACATCGCTCTTTATCCTCTTGGTGGGGATTCAACTATTACCAATGGGAGGGTGTTTCCTGTGATTATCATGCATCCCTTGTCATCCAGCTTGATTTAAGTAATGACCATTATGAACCTTATGATGATTACCTAGAGATCCATCAACTGAGTTGGGAGCTTCATCCATCATTGCTTAATCTGCAACATCTAGGACATTTGGATCTCAATGGAAATAACTTTCAAGGTATTTCTATTCCTCCCTAGTTGTCAAAATTATATAGACTTACATTTCTTAGTTTAGTAGTGGCTAAATTTGGTGGTGAAGTCCCTCTAGAGTTGGGAAATATGTCAAGGTTGCATCACTTGGATATTTTAGCTGAGAGTAGCTACCCAAAAGTGCTAAGTAGTAGCAAGTTTGGTGTATGGATCAAAAATCTAAGAAGCCCAAAATTCTTAGGAATGGATGAAGTGAACCTGACAATGGCATCTGGTCACTGGGGTGAGGCCCTTAGTGGTCTTCCCAATCTTACCCAAATTCACCTACATGAGTGTTAGCTATCAAGTAATGTTCCAAATCTCTCAAACCTCAAATGTTTATCACATCTACATATAGGCTATAATTCATTCCCATTTGAACTACCCTCTTGGTTTAAGGATGCCTCCTCTTTGGTTTCACTTGAAATCGCCTATTATCATCTAAATGGTTTCATCCCTTCCAATTTCATGCCACATTCAAGAATGAGCAATCTTGTGCTTAGTTATAATTTTGACTTGAAAGGAAACCTTTCTTTCATTTTAAACAATTCTTCCTCACTCGTCATGCTATGTCTTCCTCAGTGCAATTTAGGAGGAGAACTCCCCCCTCTATTGCAAACTTTTCAAAACTTGAGGCCATGGTTTTGTGGGCTAACAATTTGGAGGGTAGTATACCATCCTCTTTTGGCAGCTTTTCGTCCCTTAGATATTTGTACCTTCATGACAATCGATTATGTGGTCATATTCCCCCATCTTTGTGTCAGCTTTCAACATTAAGAGAGCTCTATCTAGGCATAACCAGTTGTCAAGAACAATTCTAGATTCAATTTTAAATTTGGCTAGTCTAGAAGTATTGTAACTTCCTTCCAATGGATTAAGAGGCAACTTTTCACTTCAACTACTTAATAATCTAACTCACCTGTATACTTGGACTTTTTTAAATATAAGCTTCTCATTAACATCTCTACAAGCTGGGTTCCTTGGTTTGCCTACCCTGATTACCTTAGATTGGGGTCTTGCAATATAGAAGACAACTTGCCTACATTTTTTTCCCAATAGTATCAGTTGGAGGGGCTAGATCTTTCAGATAACAATATTGTGGGAAATCTTCCTTCATGATTGTGGGATCTTCCTAGTCTTGTATGACTCAATCTTTCAAACAATCAACTAGAAGGTTGTTTTCCCCACAATATATCCCATTCTTTTGGGATGGTGAACTTGCATGGGAATAGATTATATAGCTCTCTTCCTACTCTTAATTTTGTTTCAGAAATATTAGATTTATCAGATAATGAGTTTAGTGGCTCTATTCCTACAACAATTGGCATAATAGAGTCTCTATCATTGTTAGGGAATAATTTGACTGGACAAAGTCCAAGTTCTATATGTACCGGTCCATATTCTTATGTTTTGGATTTCTCAAAGAACAAGTTGATTGGTAAGATTCTTGCAAGAATTGGGAGGTGTTCTTATTTATCAGTTTTAAACTTGGCTCAATTTTTTTTGCAAAGGGAGATCCCAAAGGAGGGAAATTTGACATATCTTTGCACACTAAATCACAATGGCAACAAGTTGCAAGGAATTATTCCTTCATCCATTGTGAATTGCATGGATCTTCAAGTATTTGATTTGGGAAATAATAAATTTAAAGGTAGCATTCCTATATGGATTGAAAAGATGATAGACTTGAAAATTCTCAACTTATCTTCTAACAAGTTTACTCATAGAATTTTGTCCCAGCTGTTCAAGATGCAAAATCTTCAAATTCTAGATTTACATGGTAACCAATTATCAGGAAGTATTCCTCTAGATGTTAGCAAGTTATATGCTTTGGTCAATAATTCACAAAGTTTTTATGTACAATATTTCTAAGATCATTGCAGTTCTTATTATGTTGCCACAAATTGTGCATTCAATTTTGTTGATGAAGTAACGGTTTGGATAAAGGGAAGGGAAACTCCATACCAAAAGATAATCAAAACAAACAAGTTCATAGATCTTGTGTATAATAAGTTGTCAGATAATATTCCTCCAAAAGTGGGACTCCTTAAGGGTTTAATTTCTCTCAACATATCTGAATGGTTTAATTCCAAAATCCTTGGGTGCCATGGCTTGAAATCTCTAGATCTTTCAGAAAATAAGTTGTCAAGAAATATTCCTTCCCAACTATTAAATCTCTCATTCCTTGTTGTGTTGAATCTTTGGACAACAACATGCTTTTTGGGTTAATACCACAAGGGAAATAGTTTTCAACTTTTGAGGCTTCTTCTTTTTAGGAAATCCAAATCTTCATGGACCTCCCCTAGAAAATAGAACACTGAGTTTTGGTTTGGTAGCAGAGAAAATCAAATAACACAGTTACTAAAGATGGAGATGTTGTAATGGATCATTGGTTGGCAATGGGATTGGAGCTAAGTTACGAAGTGGGATTTGCTATTGTGATTGCAGTGTTGTGTTTCCACATAAAATGGAGATATATATGCTTTGTTCATGTATGGATGTTTTCATCTATTATCTTTTAGAACTATGAATCCCTAAAGCTTTACCTTTGCTTCAAAAATCTTCCTATCATTGATATTTTCATTGTAATATATGTCAAAAAACAAATTATTTTTAATTAAATATATGAAAATGAGTATCACAAAGTTTTGGAAAGCTCTTCTTTTTTATATAAAAGATATTTATAAAAAGATTCATTTATATATTATTATGATTGTGTAAGATTATTTTTAATAAATAATATTTTTTAATTATTGATTTATGTTTGTTTATAATTAAATATAATAATTATAAATAAACAAATCTATTAAAATGTAATATTATTTTACAAAATTAATTATTATTTCTTAAATTTTTATAATTATATTGCAATATTATTATTTTTTAAATAATTTTTAAAAAATAAAAATAAAAATATTTGTAATTTATTTTTTGGTAGATGATTCAAGTGAGATATTTTTCATCATGACATGATTCCATTAGTGTAATTACAAGCATGGATTTCGATTGCTTACGAAGAAAAAATGGTGAATTGTTACATAGTTATTCACGTGACGAAGAAGGTGAGCATGATCAATTGAAGCTTACTAGTTTAGACTATAAGTTTAAAATATTATTCAATGTCGTAGATGCCATATTTTTTTGTTTGCCTCCACTTTTTATTGCATTTAAGCTCAATATCAACTTATTTCGCAAAGTTCTCTATCTTTTGATCTTTACTTTGACATGTGTCTATAGAGAGAAATTATTGGTAGATTGTTCTGAATATTTGTTGAAAATTGTAAGTCTCTATGACACAAAAGACCAAGCCACAACCACAACATCAGGCTATCATACCCTTAGACATAACACCAAGTTACACTAAGGCCATGCATCAGAATTTGCTAAAAATTGGTGTGGACACTTTTGAGTCCATTTCTAATGGTAACCACTCTTTCCAAGTGCATCTAAAATCTTATTTTTATTGTTTTCCATTACCTATCTCAATGTGTCACATCTTTTCAATCTTTTTTTTTTTAATTTTAATGATTTTATCAGTCCTACTCCAAATATGTTGAAAGAGGTCACAATAGAATGTTCTAATACACATTTAAAGGTCCTTCATTTGATCTTTAATTATACACGCTTACAAAGACAAATTGTTTTTTCATCTTTCACCCACATATACAACTAAACATGATAACTCAAACTCCACAGAAACTTTGGCAGCACAAATTTTTGACTCAAACAGAAGACAGCCAAAACTCAGCAATCCAAAATATAGACAAAAATAATTTTACATAACATGCAATATTCTTTATAAGAAACAAAATTACTTTTTGCATAGCCAATAATTGTTGAAATCCACATCATTAAAAAAAATCCCTCTACTAGCCAAAGAGATTCTGATAAGCAACTCACTTAGAATTTTTTAAATCACGAGTATTCACTGTATTTTAAATCCATGCGAATAAAAATTGATGTGATGGATGGGCATGGGCAGGCAGCTTAGCAACCACATTTTGGCCTAGTTGCTTAATGTTGGAAGACTCCAGATCGAGTAGGTTTTGGTGCAGGGTAGTGATTGCAAATGATGATTTAATTCTACATTTTCGGTAGCTTCTAATGATTTTGTGTGAGTGCTTAACTTAGTATTTGTGTGTCTAGCCATATATCTCTACTAGCGTGCTAGAATCTTCCCTTCTGTTGATATTAAAGTCACTCAACACAGAGAGACTCATTATGACAACTTTGAGATTGCAGATTTTGATCAGAACAAGTATGGAATAGTTAGAATATAAAGGGTTTTGTAACAAATAGTTGATTTGGAATGAAATGCAGAAATTTCATATTATGTTATTAAGGTTTCCACACAAGCCTTCCATAAATTTTTGGTTTATTAAAGGATTTCTAGTTTATTAGTACCTTTATTTGATTTATCTTATTGAAAAAAAATCCCATAAAAATGAAGTTGTGGCTTTAGCATATCATGACAATCAATTCAAGAGTAGATTGGTGTTATAAGTTATCATTCAATATATTTAAATATACATAAGAGTTATGTTATTTTATGTACCACAAGATTCATAATTGCATTCTTAGAAACAACACATTTTAAGCTTAAACATCACTCTAAGCTTTGACTTATTTAGGTGGGTCATTTGAAATCACATTGGCTTCTTTAGTAGGACCCACCTATTAGTGTGATTTCAGATGAACCACGTAAACAAGTCAAAGCTTAGAGTGTGTTGTTTAATCCGAAATGAATGAGACTTTGCTTTTGAATTTTTTAAGGATCCCTTGAGTTGATCTAGGTAAGTAAGTATTTGTCTATTGGTTTATCTTCTTGATGTATTTTCACTCAATTCTAATAACATTTTCAGATTAGATGCGTGTTCCAACTTCCTCTTGCAAGCAATATTCACTACCACATGCCCATTCACCATACAATATATAAACTAAAATTTAAAAAATCATAAAGTAAAAAGTGCTCACACATGATTTTCTTACATAACATGCTCTAAATATTGACTTGTTTAGATGACTCATTCTCAATGCACCATTTATATACTATTTAACACTCCAAATAATCTCTAAATTTTAAATACTAAACACACATGTCGCCACTTCATATACTCATGCCTATAAATTAAATCTTTGTGTCATTGAATCTCACACCCATGCCAAGCTTCCATAATGATACCAACCTTTGAATCCATGGCCCATACCTTCTCTTTATAGCTCTACCATGTCACCAAATTCCCATGACATATGTATTTTAGTTGCACCAATCTCTTACTTGGCGTGATAGATATATTACTTCTCATACAAATTTATTATTGCACAAATTGTCTATTGCTACTTAGGACTACTATTGAATCCCTATTCATTGACACCTTTTAGTATTACTTGGCACGATTTATATTCTACACGATCTTTTTTTTTTTAGCTTCTCACTTATATTGTCAAGCTTTGATACTTATACTTAATTAACCCACATGATATATCATCATTACACAAACTTTTTTTTAAATACTAGCTTTTGTTCCTAATGCTTATGCAACATTATTAGAATATTGCATCATGATTTAGGTTTGTTACACTATATTTTCTATATCTACAAAAGTGTTGGTTTTTTTTTTGTGTTTTTGTCATTTGACATTCGTTTGTATGGCCTATGCATTGAATATTACTCAGTTGAACAATGTCGTGCTCTTATTTTATGCTTGCATTGTCTCTTTTTGTTTACTATATTGGTGTTATACCACCATACCATTCCTCATAAGGTAGTGTTAATGCATTAAACATGTGTCACACTTCTCATCTATTTCCACAGTTTCGCTCAAAATCTATTCCTAGCATTTTGTCATCTTTTCTTGTACCCTTATTCAATTGGTATGCCTTCATACTTATGCCACATATGCTTGACTTTCCATGCTAGCCTTTAATTATTAAGTGTCACTTCTTCGTGGTCATGTGTAAGCCTTTATCTTTGGTGCCATTCCATTGTGCTATAGGGGATTCAATAAAAGACTATAGGGATAAGATCGTGTGCCAATTATCTCTATGGCTTGTGCGCCTTATTATACTGCAAATTTAAAAAATATTATATTTTCACATTATTTTAAAAGGCATATTTGCACTAAAATCACTATATAGGTACTATTATAATTTTCTATCTATTTCACATGTATTATAATTTCACTTCTTTTGTCATTATATTTCACTATGTTTGTTATCATTTTCTATAATACAAACACTTAGTTTACTTAAAGATGTAACCTTGATTTTATTTATGTGCATATTTCTTATTTCATTTGTTTATTCGAAATTGAGTGTTGACTATACATAGGTATATTTTTTTTAATGACTAGTTGCTTTAATACTACCTCATTAAATCCATATTTAAAGTCATGGTCATCTCCATTCTTTGTCACCTCACCACATCCTTTTAACTTATAATCTTCATCATTGCTTCATGCAATCCAAATATTCCCCTTAATCAAGAAAACATATACATAATGCTAATTTTCATTTTTTGACAATTAACATGTCTGAGCACTCAATAATAAGCTCAAAACAACATTTTGCAATTGATAATCAACATGAGGTTACCCCCCTTAATAGAATTGAACTATCAACAAATTGGAGGCCTAAATACTTCCCTTGAAAGTTGTGATCTAGTTGAATTTGTCTCTCAACATCCCCTCTATCACACAAACTAAAATTTTAATGGTTGTACAAAATTGGCACAAAAAGACTATTATGAGCTACATGAGGAGTGCCATCACCCTTAAGAAAAGTGTGATTTTATAATGTTATGCAAAAATTATGATTATTTAAAGCTCATGGATGCATGAAGTATAGGCTTCTCACAAAGAAGGAGAAGTATAAATGAGTTTGAGGAAAGATGTAAATTACTAACATATCAAACCTGATACATCTCTAAACCATGGAGCACCCTCTTTTTGATAAAAGTAAATCTTTAAATTTTGAAGGATTTTGTGCAACATGTGAAAACTTGTAAAGATGTTTGAGGCATTGAGGAACAAAATCCATTGTGAATGATATAGCAAAATAGGGGAAACAAAAAATGTCAAAAATTGAGGTGAATCACTAAAAGCATTTTAAAGCTTGAAAGAAGGTTCACATTTGATTGAAAAAATAAAATGATAAAAAAATTAGATCTAAAAGTAAAACTAAAAATTAAAAACCTAAAGGCTAAACCCAAGGTGGAGTAAGATCAATCAAGTTTACCAAGATGAAAAGAAGAAATAAATTATTTAATTAAGTCCATGGTAAATAAATGTAAACTACACTATCAATCAAATTACCCTAGAATAATCAAATGAGTCAAAAAAAAAAACTTTAGAAGCATGCTTTTCAAAATTGATAAAAAGGGTTAGGGTAATTAGATTTATTTTTAATGTGGATATATTTTACTATAAGTTACACTCAATGATCTAATTTATTTTTTTTGCTTCCAAGTATGAGATAATAAATCTCCATCAACCTAAGAGATGGCATATGCTCTATTTGGGTTCAATCTAGGCTCACTTTAATCTTCAAGAAGATGTATGCCTTAGTTGTCTAGATTTGGTAGTGCCTAGAGACATTGTTGGAGTTTTTTGTGGTTGGCATGGGAGGTGCCTAGAAAAACAAAAAAAGAAGTTTTTTTCTTTTCCCATGCAACATCTAGCTCTTTCATTATTGTACAATACCCTATGCAAGATATATATAAAAAAATTGTTTTGTTCTTTTTCTACTCTTTTTCTTCTCTCATACTTCTAGAGAAAAATAACAACTTTCTTTTATATACTATAAAAAAATGGTAAATGTATTTTAATAAATAAACAATGAATATGACTACAATTTATATAAACAAGAGATTGGAAAACTAGAGAATTATAGAACTACTTAATTATTTCAATGATGTGGTAATTTTTGAATCTTTTGGTGTTATTTCATTGATATAAGTAGATACAAATAGTAATTGGGATCTAGAACTTGATATTGGATATGATGTTAGGGACATATGAGAAAATTCTACTAGAATTTGATATTGCATAAACTAGATTTTTCCATACATTTTAATCACAAATTGAATCATGATGTGTACTTTTGTAGTTGCTCTACAACCCATGTTGGGACTCATTTGAACTATAAAATTTTATGTGTTTGTGTGTCTTCTATGACATGTCTAGCAATGTGTTAAAATGAAAAGTTTTGGGACTTACTTATGAGGCAAGAGGTTAATTAAATTAGTTTGTACTTGCACGTAAAATCATTAGCAAGTAGCTATAAAAAATTAAGCATTCATTAGTGGGTTGTTTTAAATATAAAGTACTAAACCATAAGCTAGTGTAGTGACTACCATAGTGTATTGGGTAGCATATATTTAGAAGCATTATGGCCCCCACAAAATATACACATGATGTGAATTGTAGAAGGGATCATGATGCATAAGGTGATTAGAGTTGGAACCAATGTTTCAAACATTATGTATGTGTAGACACTTAAAAATGTCATGAATGATATGCACACTCGAATCCAATATATTATCACTGTTTCATCCTAAAATTCATCCTCTTTTTGCTTGTTTGATTAAATTAGCCTAGCTATTTAATTAAATACCTCATTTTTCATCTATTAATCTAATTGATCTAATTGGGTTAATTCACCCCCTTTCATGTTAACCTTTCATCCTGTTAAATTGGATAAATCAAAATATTTAATTTTAACACTCTAAGTTCTCTCATTTAATTAAATAATCTTAATTATTTAATTAAATTTCATTTTGACCCCTTTTCATTAATTAAGTTAATTATTTAATGGATATCCTAAATTCCCTAGGTAATTTGCATAATTGAAACTATGTTTTAATTTTCAAATTATTAATTAATTCTAACTCTCCCACTTGCAAGGGAATATTCCTTGAGAATATTCCTCCTTCGCACATTCCTCCAAAATAGAATATTCTCATGGAATATTCTTTCCATCTTCACTAATTTAAAAAAAGGAATATTCTTCCTTGCAACAAACTTCTTGAGCAATTTTTGAAAGTGTGTTTGTTTGCATTATTGTGTGCCCTTGATTAAATATCAACTTGCATTTTCAACCCCTGATGGGAATCCATGATCCATGCCTCCATCTTCTTTCCATCCTGACCATTGATTGGTTCTTTCAATATTTACCATCGGTTTCTTTTTGCCTATTCTATAAATAGACCTTGCATCTATTGAATAGGGATCCATCTTTTAATAGTAAACTTATGTTGTTAAAATCACTCTCATTTGCATCCATATTTAGCATTTTTAGTTTAAATATTGATCATAGTAGCTTAAAGAATCCATTAATGGCCTCCATGGTAACTTAGTTGCATCCATTTAGCATATTTTGGAATTAGGACTTGCATCTTTAAATCTTACATACATTTAGAATAAATTTGCACACATCTACATCAAACATCATAGCATTTATCATGTTAAAATAGTTTTTCATCATGTTTCAAACACATCTCTCATCGGTTTGATTAGTTTTCTTCAATAAAACTGATTGAAGCAAGCTCATTATCCAAGGGATTGGGAAAGGGTCATCATTCCACATCAATGCGCAACCACTCCCCCAATAGGATAGGTTTCAATGTCTTAGAATAGATGTTTTTCAAGCTTTCGTGTTTTAGCATGCTAGTTTTAATGGCTTCTTTGTTTTTATTTACATTGAATATCTTATTGGGATTGATGCTTAGTGGATTAACTATGCTTTGAATTTGTATGGATCAAGTGTAGTGAACTTATACTATGTCATTGATCATATTTTGGCACTAGAAGAAGGGAAATACTAATCAAATATGATAAATTTCTTGTTAGATTTATGTTTTCTTGTTTTTTTAGATTCAATGATGCATCTGGGATGCATCGCTATACAATGACGCACTTGAGTTTGAAAAATGCGATGCACAATTAATTTAGCAATTCCTTAGTAAATTATTTCACCACATTTAATGAAATAGTGACAGTAAACTTATTTTTAATCACAGCATGAATTTTATTTTAGTGATGCATTTGATTTGGCAACACTATTGATGTCATTTTTTATTGTAGAGCAACGCACCTATTTTTTCAATATAGCAACGCACTTGCAATATAGTGATGTATTTGATGGAAACAGTGACGTAATTGATTTCAATGTCACTATTTACTAGTAAACAAAATAGAAACTGAATTTTGACATGTCTTTTAATTTTTTTATTTCATCTGATTGCTAACATGTCACTGACTTCTGGTTTTTGTTTTTAAGGGGGTCAAACCACAATAGTGGTTTACAAATTTTATGAGGAAGGAAATTTCATTTTTTTCCTTTTCCCCAAACTCAGTGGGTTCGACCGAACCACATTATATGTTCAACCAAACCCCCAAACCCTAAACAAAAATAAAATATTATTTAAAGGGTTTCAGTCGAACATGGGTTCGACCGAACCCCCTTAAATAAGACATAAAAAAAAAACATTGTCATTTTCACTTTTTACCAGTTGCTTTCCCTGTGCTTGTGCATGCGGCAAACCGAGACCGTGATCTACAAATGGTGAACAAACTGACTTCATCTCTCCAGCGAACGCAAACTCAACTTCATCTCTCCAAAGTTCATTAACCCAACTTGCATATCGAGCACCAGGTTTGTCAAATTCGAATTTTGTAGAGTTCAAAATGCTTTTGTTTGTTAAATTTCAAAACCCTAAATGCGAAATTGTTCAAATTTGTTGAATTGAAACTACATTTGTTTGAAAGTTTCTAAAGCATTTTCAACATACACTATTTCTATGATACATTTCTACTCTATCAAAAAAATTAACATGCCTTGTCTATGCTTCCACATTTTGCATACATTTTTACCAAGGCACCTCCAACTTATTTGAGGCATTATATCAAACAGTTCATGGTAATTTTTTATGGAGTATGATAGAAATAGTGTTTCCATTGTATGCACCCTATATATCAAACAATTCATTAACAAATTTATTTGAGGCATTATATCAAACAGTTCATGGTAATTTTTGATGGAGTATGATAGAAATAGTGTTTCCATTGTATGCACCTTATATCAAATGGTTCATTAACAAATTTATTTGAGGCATTATATCAAAAACACTATTGGAAATTTATTTCAGGCATTATATCAAAAACACTATTTCTATCATACTCCATCAAAGACTATTGGAAATTTATTTGAGGCATTATATCAAATAGTTCATTAACAAATTTATTTGAGAAATTATATCAAATAGTTCATGATATAAAGTTTCTAGGGTGCATACAATGGAAACTTGGATAAAATTCTTCATATTTTGCCTTTGAGTCTTATGACATTACTCCAAAAATGGTTGGTGAACTAAATGTATGAATCAAAGAATAAATTTAGAGGAAAGAAACTAGATTGTTTGAATGAAATGTATAATAAAATAGTTCTAGTAGGATTAGAAGGAATGAAAGGTATTATTAAATTTTCTAGTATTAGGAAAATATAAAATATGTCCACTTTACTATATATATATATATATATATATATATATATATATATATATATATATATATATATATATATATATATATATATATATTCTTCATATATCCATGTTAAAACTATTAAAAATTAAATTACATAAATCAATTTTAAATTTGTACAAAGAAATAAATGACTTTGACTAAGAGCGAATATTTAAAATATGGCTATCCTCTTTGCAAAATCCAATTTGATTTGAGATATTTATGGACAAAAAATATGGATGAGCATGAGGTAAGTAAGAAAGAATAACCTTAATTTATATCTTCCCTCATCAAATAATTTCACGTTTAAAGAGTTTCTTAAGGCATATCCAATTATGAAAAACTATTATATACTTGAACATATAACTATATTAAAGTATATCATGAATAAATTGAAAGGATAAAGAGTAAATCACTAAAAACACATACATAAATCATAGAAGTAAATTGATTAATATAAGGAGATTCAAGTGGTTGGATAATTTTTTCCAAGGAGTGGAAGAGGTTAAGAAGGAACCATCAAATAAATATAATATTTTAAATACTTTAAAAGAAAAATACATTTCTCCCTACTCTAAATTGAAATGGTATTCCTTCTAAGATGATAATAATTGAAAAAGAAGAAAATAATCATTATGAAGATCAAGTACCATTGATAAGTTTTAAGAGATCAAATAAAATATTCAACAACAAAAGAAAAAAGAGAAAATAGTTAATGCTAAAGAAACAACTACAACCAAGCTACTATGTTATAAATTCTCCTCTTATGTAGTCTTCATTTCCCTATAAATTGTGGCCTCCTTGTACAAATTAGCTATTGATCATCATAGTGAAACAAATTTAACATTTTGAAATGGTTAAACATTATTATTATTTTTATTTGTATAAGTATAATTATTATGGGTTCATTTCTCCTCTCCTACTCTTCCTAATAAGGTTCTATTTTACAAGCCTCATATAAATGTTAGGGTTCTAACTTCTAAAAATTGAATATTGTCAACTTAATCTCATTAGACAATGCTCCCCTAGTATTAATGGGGCCAACTTTTTATCTATCAAACTCGGCTATGTTTACATTGAATAAGAATTTGATACCTTTATCCTGATACTTGAACTAAGATATCTTGGCTCTAATTTTAGTCATTTTATCTAAAAATTATTGGTGGCATATCCATTTGTGTTTAGTTTTAATCATTTATTATTGCAATTAATTATTACAAGGAGATTCTTGAAGCTTGTATTCCATCCCCACCATTTTTATTCTAAATATTTGACATTTTCTTTCAACTTAAAGTCTAAATTTTATCCTTAATGCTATACATATTTTTCTAGGATAACACATATTCATTATATTTCACTAAATGTGTTCAGGCATAGAAGAAAAACCTTCAATATATCTTTAAGATAACAATGATACCATCAAGATAATCCCACCTTTCATTGCATTAATATCAAGGTTAACTAACCCTTCCTCTTTACATGCTTTTCAATTAGAGTATCCTCTAGTAAAAATAGAAACATTAATAGTGTGGTTATCAAAGAGTGTCTAGGGATGCACACATCACTATTATTAATAAATTATAAGATTGTAAGAAATGTTTATGAAAGAAATAACTATCTAATAGAGAATATAATGTATTAGTACATATCTAACTATTACATATTTTAAATAAATCCCCTTTAAAATCTATCTTATTGCCCTTTAATGAATCAACTAGGTTAAAAATTATTTTCATCTTATTCCCCCAAAATTCATCACCTTTACAACAAAACTTGATTTCATCTAATTTATCTTATTTATTCTCAAATCATATTAAAATCACCACCTTAAACTCTAAGAAATATTTGGTAACTTATTTATTTTATCTTCATTTAGAAAGGGGTGTGAAGGGGATTTAGAACCTTTTAAAGTTTCTTTCAAAATAACTAGGAAGATTTTATTCATTGCCTTTCTTGTTACTTTTAGGATTAGTGTTATGAATTTTGTGCCTTCATTCTTAAAAAATCTTATATCAACTCATTTAGCATTTCCATGATCTTTTTATATGGGAAAGTTCAACATACAATGAGGTAGACACTTTCCATTTTTTTATTCCTTATTAGTTATTTCTAGGGAAACTTTTAGTCTTTTCGAACACCTTACAAAAATATGATAAATGTGTGATTATTTTTCTTTCCACTCTATAAATTTTTGATGTGCTTGGATATATAATTGAGATGATTCACTCATAATGTACAATGATAAAAATTTAGTATATATGAAAGAAATATTTTTGAGACATGTCAAACTACCATTCTACATAACTCTCACATGGAAATAAGAATATTATTTTATTTTAACTAAAGAAATTGTGTGTACTCTATCTTGAAAATTACTAATTAATTTTGAATTATATACTTATAATTTAAAATAAGAGCATCCTTTGTAACATGGAATAGATAGGTTAATTTTAATGAAATAAAATATGTTTTTATATTAAGAAAAATTTACAAATATATGGAACTCATACATTGAGAAATTGACTAAGATGTAACTTTGTATGAGAATTAAGATGCTTGAATAATTTATATACCTTCTTTCAATAATTAACATTAGAAATTAATACTTGGCTCATATTGTATACCCACCTCCCAATGGTCTTGGAATGGATGCATTTAGATGGAAAAGGATTTCAAAAGGCTCATGGTACTTGTGGACCCCTCAAAGGCATGATATATATAACACATGAACTTTATTTATGAAATTTGATCTTTTGTTGTTGGCTTCTAGTATGAATGTTATCTATAAGGTGGAATTCTTAGTTGAGACTCTCAATCTTCCATTGTTGGTTTCTAGTGTGATTATACAATATGCTCGCCAAACTGTATTAATTTCCAATGTTAATTATTTAAAGAAGGTTTTGTTTCATAAGAAGAGACCTATGTTCACATATTCCAAGGCATGTTATTATCCATAATGCATGACACTTCTTCACATCTCTACCAAGTTCTAAACAGATACAGATCTGCCATTTCCATGGAGGAGATTGATGATTTAAAAAGAAAATATCATGCCATTGCTTTCTTGAGAAGTCATGTTTGCATTCATGATTTGCAACTTCCATCTTCATCCAAAAAAACAATTTGTTATCGTTATGTGCCTGATATTAAAACAAATCAAAACCTTCATTTGAGCATGATCTCCAACACAAAGGTAAACAAGTGGAAACAAAAGAAAGCTCGGTTAATGGCTTTCAGCATGTTGGTGGAAACTCTGCATCTTTTTGAAAGTGGCTTCCTAGCTTATCAGTCTTACGTTTAGTAAGGTTTTGTAATCTCCATTGTGTTATGTATTCAGGTTATGGGTATATCTAGTATGATGTCTTCTTTTGGGTATTTTGGGTGCATAAGAGAATGTGCATATGTATTGATGTATTCAACCAATTTTCTTTTGTAACATTGTAATCAGACAATTGGTCATTTGTACTAGGACCTCACTGGTCTTTTTGATATTTTGTAAAATTTGTTACTCAGACTGCAACTGGGGTTTTCTTGCTGGTTCTTTCCCGCCAGTATGTCCGCCTAAACTAGCTATATGTAAAATATTATATATAAATAAAATTATAAGTGGTCTCCCACTTTTGCTTAAAAAAAAAGTTCTTGTAAATGTCCACATCTTTTTCCTTGACACAGTTGCTATTTCTTAAAATATTTCTTATGATTTTTCATAATGTTGGTCAATACTTTATTGTAAATATTCTATAGTCATGCTCTTAAATGTCATAAGAGGGTTTCATCTTATAAAGCTATAATAATATTATATGCATTTAGAACATCTTAGACACCTCCCTTGAATCATTCAAAAAAAGACAAATAACTACCAACACAAAGTGAGATGCCTCATTTCCTAATATGAGGACAAAATAATAAATAAAAATATTAGGATGCAAGGTTGACCCACCTTTCCCAATACTTGGCTAAGTTTATCATCTATCAATTGAGGAGTGGATCCCAACAACAATTGTGCTTAGTGCTTACAATTACTAATCCAAGGAATACCTATTCATTTTTTCTTTATTGTACATGCCTAATGACTCCTCATCTCAAGTTAAATTGTGGGAATGGATTTTTATGCCCTCCCTATGACTAAATGGCTACAAGGAGGTGAATATGATATGGTGGAAATAACCAAGATACAAGTTGGTTTAGTTCTCATAAACTCTCTAAAAAATAATTGAATTCCTACATCCTAACTAGAAATACCATGAGGGGTTTAGATCCCATATTAGACAAAAAATATTCTTATATTGATCACTAGTTCACTTGGACCAACTAAAGAGATGGTGAACTAAGGGAAACTTAGTTGTATTGATAGATTAAAACTTAGTTATTTCTCTTTCCATTGTCCCCTCTCCACAAAACACCTTTATTTAAGTAGATTCTATTAAACCTATCTCACATATCACCTCCCAATTCTTTAAACTTTTCAAACTTCTTATTCCTCATACCTAATAATCTATCCTTTAAGCTCAACACTTCCCACCTCAATCAAATTGATCACCTTGCTTCCCTATTATCCCTTTGGTTTATGTTCCTAGACCTCATCAAAATGGTAAGTGGATACAATTGTGGAATGATGCGATTAAATCTATTGCACTACCTTACTATGATCTTACAATAAGAATATAGCTAGAAAGAGATCTAGAATGGAAAAAAAATATGGATCCAAATAGAAAAAAAAAACTTGTTTTGGCTTTAGCACTTACTAATAACTTTTCTACAATTAGTGGTTGCTTCCATTGAAATAAAACTTAGAAGATCATTTGAACTTAATTGTGGTAGAGGATCTCAATCAAGAGATAGGCTACATTGGATGAAAGGGTATAAGGGATACAAATTATTTTTTAGTTATCTCGAACATATTTACATTCTCGAGAGTGGATAATATCTATCGTTGATCAAGAGAGGTAGTTCCATGACAAATCTAATGATATTAAATCTATTTTCCTCCAACATTACAAATAATTTTTAATTGATCTAGTTAAAGGAGATCCACGTCAAGATATAGTGAAAAATTATGGGCATAACAATTATATATTTTTTAACATATATAAAATGTATGGTTGGATTAGTGAGATATTTATAACAAGTATGCAATATGAAGTCAAACTTTATTAGATTTGATTCTTAACAAATTATTTAGCGACAATTTATAGCTTTATGGAATCTATAAGTTTAAATAGTTTGATGGTATCTAAACTTTTATACATATAAAAACAAATAAATGTATGATTATTTTCTTTCAATCTATAATTTTTTGATGTTCTTGGCTATATAATTGAGATGGTTCGCTCCATGCCTATAATGATTAAATTCATCCTCATATGGAGGATTTTATATTATCTTCCATTAAATTCATCCTCTTTATGAGATTCTTATGGAATATTGATATTCTAGTGTGAATTCTTAATTTTAGACATATCTTAACTAGATAAATTTAGGTTCAATGAAGGAAATAGAACTTTTTTTTCACTTATATAATCCTATTTTGAAGTTCATTTATGTTAACAACTATTAGATTAAATATTTTTATCCCCAATTATTTTCAAATAATTTTATACTAATCTTTGTATTCTTATTCGTTCTTTCATCGTTTCATTTAAAATTTGAACCATTTAAGGATGCTATGTTATAGATTATAGTTGTCTTCCAATTCTTTTTAAATTGTTAATGGTATGAAAATATTATTGATGAGTAGATGAATTATTACAACTATTTTAGATATGTATTCCCTTTATCTAGATATATTATTTACCAAAGTCTCATTGATCTTTTAGGTGTATTGTATATATATATATATAACATGGAAAATGCAGATCATGTTCCACCTGCACCAGATTCTTTGCTTGAAAATACTAGTAATGAGATTAAAAAATTGAGAGATTTATTAGCACAAGGTGCAAACCCGGGGATATATAGTGAACCATGCATGTTAATATTGCATAGTCTAGAAAAACTAAAAGATGAACTTGAGAGGACTAGTCCATATTCCTCAAATAGAGTTACTGCTATTCTTTCCTGCATGCGGGAAGAAGTACATGGTGACGTTCCCCTTAAATAAATACAGGATAGTGTCACCAAATAAATGATAAAAACCACGTGTTTTCCATTTTATCAAAATGTGTGTAAGGTTAGGGGATACCAGGTCACTAGATGTGTCGATCATGCTATGGCCTCATTGATCTACCCACGATTTCTCGCAGCACATGGTCTATACCCAAACAATGACTAGATTCCATTGTATTTTGTTCAACAGTTGTATGTTGAGGTCCATTTGGGCCTCAAAGTTAACTACCTAGAAATTCCACCATATGTTGGTCAGGGGCGTGGCACGATTGCTGATAGGCCCACCTATCATCGAGCAGATAGACCACCCCCAGTGTTTAGGGTATTGGTTGTTGAGAGGTCTCCTACTCTCACCCCAGCTCTAGCCCCCATAGCAGATGAGGTTGTCGTTGCTTCCCAAAAGGAAGCAATTGATACTATAGGGGACATTGCGGCTACCACCACTAGGATATCTAATGATCGTGTAGGTCAATATTTGATGTCCAGAAATTCCTAATCCACGCCATTTTTAGCACAGTGGACCACCATGGATCCTTTTACAGTGGTCGGCATCCCTACTCCTACATAGCTTGATGCACTTACAGGAGATATGTCACACATGGCTCTACATTGTTTGGCTGAGAACCTATTGGAGGCATATTCCAACATTGCATCAGACAATGGGATTGATATAGAGCATGTTAGAGATCATTTGAGACATAGAGGTCATTCAGTTCTAGGATCCCATCACTCTCAGCTGAGCACTAGTGCACATCAGGATCAACCTACAGTTCATTCGGTAGCTGCACAGACTATGGGTTTTATTGATATGTTGATTGGTTCTGGTTCATCATCACTGATGCCATCTCACCTTCATAGTCCTCTACATTCATCATTTCTGGCACGACATGGGATAGATCGGATGGATGCAGATGTTGATTCGTCGCTTGACCGTTTGGTGGATAAGGTGGAGGCGATTGTTTCAGAGGAATTAGGTCATCTAATATCATATGATATTCATGTATGTGTGCATGTGCATGTTTCAATTATTTTTTCATTATTTTTAATTTTTTTTAACTAGATATTCATGTAAGTTGATATATATATGTATATATATTGTTATAGGTGGACATACCTCATATCACTCCTAGCCTTGGTCCATATCGTGTGCATGATCGATGTGACTCTATGGATGAATCTGTTGCCAGTGGACATGTGAATTTTTCATTTTTATATTTAATCACATGTGTATGCGTACATGCAATATTTATGTATGCATAGATCTAGATTGATATTTAAAAATACAAGTTCATTTAAAAATAACTTTCATAAAATTTATTTAATATAAATTATATGTATTTAACACATCCTATACACAATTTTATTTGCAAGGCTCAACACATCCATCAGAGTAGGACCATTCTCATTCAGATGGCCATTCGACTAGGAGTAGACATTCATATTAGGCCATGCACACTATATTTTTGATCTTTACCGCATGCATTTGCTTATACATGATGATCTTTAGTATTTGAGATTTGATGATCTCTAACTTACATTTGCTTATATGATATACATACATTTTCTTATTTGTTGATCTTTAGTATTCGACATTTGATGATCTTTAATTTAAATTTTGCTTATATGATATGTACATATATTTTCTTATATGATATATACATACATTTTCCTCTTTACTTATAATATGTGTTATGCTTATATGTATTGAATCCCTTTACATGTATGTACA
>VDFB02299811.1:0-17420 GCA_007258455.2 Sequoia sempervirens | reverse complement strand
TTTTCATTAAATTTGTAGGTGAATAACAACCAAGAACCAAGAGTGATTAGCATTCAAAGAAACTTTAAATCGAATACAATCTCATTAAACTGATTGAATAAATAATTTATGACTCCTAATTTTTGCATAATCAAAAAAACTTATAACATTCATGCAGATTTTAAATGTGACATAAAGAAGTTTTCAACAAAAAGGAGAAAGTATATCAAATAAATATAATCTACTAGCAATTCTATATTGGGAATGTTAATCTACAAATATCACAATTACTTTTTTTTTACAATAAAAAAACAAGACTACTTATATTCAAATTTGATAACTCTTCAGCAATACATTTCAACTATTAGCGATATACAAGATATTTCAAATCTATATGATAATAAATTCTCAATTATTAGCCATATACAAAATATTTAATATATATTAAAATATATTGTCAACCATTGCCTGTATAGAAAATATTTGAAATATACATGGAAATAAATTGTTCAGTTGTCTTTGAAATTGCAATCTATGCAAACATATCATATAACCATCCAAAATTTTCAAAATATTTGAAAGCAACAATGACAGGAAAATTGATGCACCATGCTATAATAAAAAAGATGATAGGTCAATAAATGTGGAAATATGTAGATGCAAACATAGGTATAAATTATGCCCATATTTCTTAAATAGAAGTCTTAGCATCCCATAGTCAGAATTTAAAAGTCAAAGCTATGAGAAATGATCAGAAGTGCAAAAGAGCAATCAAAGCGTAGGCTAGCTAGTGGAGCCTTTTTTTGGAGTAGGAGTAGATATCTTCATTATGTCTGCAAGCAACAGTTTACACTCTGCTTCGAAATCAACTTTCATTGCTTTAACAATCATTATTTTTAGCCGGTCCTCATAATTATAAGTTTATGTTCTAATCAAAGAAGTAAAGATGTATGCTTTACAAACAAGGCCTTTAATAACAACAAGAAGATCTATTGTAGAGTCAGAGCTATCCTGCAATGTGTAGAGGTCTTTTGCTGGAATTTACAACAAACTAGTGGCAGCTTCATCAAAAGCAATACACCAAAGGCTGCCTAAATGGTCTTGTAACTTTAACTGCATAAGATAGCGATAGTTGCATTCCTCAATTTCCATCAAGAAATGATCACAAAACCAAACATCAACATGGGGGTGTGTGCATTTCCTTTTTCATTCTTTACCACTAACTAGCAAGGGGCAAGTAGGGTAGCAAAAAGACTCAATTTTTGCAATTTAAATGGTTGCTTTAAAAATGGCTTCAACAGTTTCTTCCAAACGGAGGAAGTTGTTTAAGATAAATGCAATAGTAACTCTATCATTTGATTGATGCAGCCTACAAGGTGCAGAAGAAGTTGAAGCCACCTGGTCTACTTTAATTGGGCCCTTGGATCTAAGAGTGTTTGCCTCAGGAATAGAAGAGTTAATCTCAAGGACTATTCTTGTTGATGTGTTGATAACTTTGCCTTAAATTAGCCTACATGACCATCATAGACAACAACAATCACTATTTCACTAGAAAGGTACACGCTCCAAGGTATCACATTTTTCTTGCCAACTTGGGCCCCACAAATTAACATCAATGAAAGAAGCGAAGATATCATATAGTTTAATGATTCGTCAGATTGTTTCAGTTCCATTTCTCCTACGAACAGTTGAAATGTACCCAACATGCACTACAATGCCAATAATATCAATGAAGTTGTTATCACTATAGTTGCTTATGTCACTAATTGGCACAAAAGAAGATTTTTTTTTTTGGGATAGGAATCTCATCTTCACATCGTTTTATTGTTGATTTTTCATCCAAAATAATCTCAAGATTACTATTCAATTTATTGAATCTTTTATTAGCTTCCTTGACGAATCCCCTTGATATTAAATAAGTTAACCCCACCTCAGCTCGACCGTATTGCAATTCAACAATATCATCAAAACAAGTAATACGTATTTTTGTCCCCTCCATATCTATAATGTCAAAACTAAACAGCTACCCTTCACCTCTTTGTTTCTGGAAATGATGCATCTCCCTAATATGTGTTACAAGCCCTTTTACTGTCCAAAATTTTTGATAAATGTTCAAAGCTTTAATAGGGTTGAGCTTTGGAGGGCTATTTTTTTTTAGGAGATAGTTGTAGACCAAATTTAGGGGCCCGTTTAGAAGGAGAAGGTGACTCAGGCGCCAAAATTTTCTCTTCTTATGCTTGAACAAATACCTAGGGGTCCCAATAATTTGACAATCAGGCATAATTACAACTAAGTTGGATATGATTAAGGCCTTGGAAAAGAAGCAAAACAATATAATGGAAAAATTATATGAGGAAAAAATGAAAGAGAGAATATTTTAAGATATACAACAAACAACGCAACCCACCTTGAATCTTGGATATTCCTATAGATGTAGTCTTTTAAACATACAAGGGACCCTATTTTCAAGGCACCTGTAAACAACATTTCATTTCATTTAGGAGGGAGGGCTCCTATTTGCAAATGGTGGCCATCAGACAAGACAACCTTGTATCACTCAACCTGCCCTTCATCACCGCCAAATTTTTTGAAGGAAAAAAGTTGAAGGACCATAGAGGGAACAACATCGTTGGCATTGATGGAACAAATTGCAAATGGAGTCAAAGTCAAATGTTTCTTTGCAGCCTAAAAAGACAAGTGTAATCAAACAAAATGCACATCAACACACCAAATCGATAGAACGAGTAAGAAAAGCAAACGCTAGAAAGAGATACATTTTTATGTGTTCTAAAAGATCAATGCATGTCTACTTTCATATATATATCCTCTACTAGGGCCATCCATATATGTATACACCTAAATTCCAATCAAGCAGCAACAACAAGAAAGGTAGGAAACAATAAGAGCAAGTTTGCAGCAGGCACAACGAAAAGGTAGGGAAAACTTACAGAATCAGAGTCTGCAAGCTGGTGGATGGCATCCTCAAAGCCAAACTTTGTAGCATCACTTGTAGGAGTTGTCACCAAATCAATTTTTGGGGGCTCTGGAGACCCATCCACGGACCCTGACTCTACAAACATAGTTCTGGAACCCTTTAAAGGAAAGGAATCTTCCAACTATAGTTGACTCATTAACAACTCTATACCACAGTAAAAATCAAAGATTAATGTATTCCAACATTCAATGCCAACTAGTGGAGAACTTAGAATGCATGCAATTTTCTTGCTATATTTGTATAAACACCTATATGCAAGCATTTGTATATGTTGCTACTTGTTGCCTTCATCTTTTTTAATAGAAACAATGGAATATAGAACAACAAGAATGAAAATCCTTTAGTACATATATGGGTTCAATTTTGCCTTTGTCCAGACATTTTGAAAAACACAAATAAGTAGATGTATATAACCATATGTACACATGTATATATTTATCTATATATACAACAATATATCTAAATGATAACATATCCCATCCAAACAAATTAAGCACGTTAAAGATTACAAAATTTTAAAGATTGAAAAATAATCCTTGTTACAAGAACAATAGAATACTTTGTTATAGGTAGCTTCAAATAGATGAGTGGAAAACAATATCATGAAATTTATTGATAGTTAAACAAATGAGGGTAGAAGAATATCATGAAACATGTTAATAGAAGACAACCAGTCTATGTAACAACTGCCTTGTAAATTCTAGTTCCATAATTTTTTGTGCAATACTTATTCACCAATGAGCAACATTTAGGAATATCTTTTGTTGAAGAGTCAAGCTCCACATTGTCATTATAAACTATGGGCAACTCTTCTATATTTCAAGAATTTTACAATAGTCTGCTATCAAACCAACACCACAATGGTTATTTCAACAATGCAACCCAATCAATATATTTTCTCACACATTTTGTAGTATACTTTCCCATACACATACATACACACACACACACATATATATATGTAGATTTATACATATACACATATATATACATATATACATATATATATATACATATATATATACATATACATATATACATACATACATATACATATAAATCTACTCTACATTCAAGCTCCACTATGTGGCACTAAATATTATAGAGGAAAACACAAATTTTAACAGGATTATTAGGAAAACACTCAAGAACCACATAAATTAAGATAGGAGTGATTGTATATATATGGAAATGTAAAGGGTTTCTTATCTATTTGAAGTTTCCGACGAGATTTTCGTTAGCCAAGCCGTGAATAGGACTTGTTGTACAATAGTTGTTCCACAATTTCTCTATTGCTCTATAATATTTAATTCCACCCTATGCAGCTTGCATTTTTTGTGTAATGTGCAAGGAAGTACATTGATTAAGTTGCATTGTTGAAAGAGCCATTGTGGCTCCAATATGCTATTAAACTAGCAGGAAGCACACATCTCGGGCAGGGCTCTGCTACCAAACCAACATAACAATGTCGCTTTCAATAATGCAGCCTAGTTAATATATTATCCTCGCAATTTTTTTTTAAATGGATAATAGAAGAGGAAAGCTACCATAATGAAGAGTTTCTTATGGCAGGAGCTAAAATAAATGAGGAAGAAAGAATGCATGCATACATACATACATACATACATACATACATACATACATATATATATATATATATATATATATATATATATATATAACACTACAATGGTTGTTTGAACAATGCAACTTAATCAAAGTATACTTTGCCACACTGCAAAATTCAATATTGCATTTACTTCATATACCCCCATCACACAACAATGACAAAATGCATTAACCCCTATAGAAGCAAACACTTACCATTCACCTTCTACGTATCAAGGTCACCACCTCCACCACCACCAAACCATGTAATATATACATAAATACATACATACATACATACATACATACATACAAACATATACATATATATACACACACACACACATGCATACACACACACATATATATATCTACATACACACATACATATATTGACATATACGTACACATATACATACATATATATACATACATACATACATACATACATATGTACATACATACATACATACATATATATACATATATATATATATATACATATGTAGACACATATATACACTCTATGCATCTTTGGTGTTATACACATTTTCTAAAATTAGCCCCTTTGTATCCCTCTAATTGATTTCACTTCAAATCCTTAAAATCCTTACAAACAAGATGTTGTAGATTATGAATGGCTATGTAATTTATTCTTTCCTTTGCCTATTTAGATTTTCACATTCATTGAGCTGCCATAGTTTTCATTTTACTTTGGTTCCCACCTTCTTTGTAGTCTACTAACAAATAGAGGAATTGTATATCAACAATTGCATTATCCGCCATTAAGTATTATAGAGAAATGGGGAAATTGTAATAGAACTATTAGTAAAACATACATACATATATATACAGGTGAAAGTAGACATGCATTGATATTTTCAAAGACTTTAAAATATATTTTCCTTAATCGTTCTATCCATGTGTTGTGATGATGTGCATTTTCCTTCATTGCACTTGTTTAATTAAAAAATAAATATAAATATGCTTTGAGGGATAATAAATATAAAGCTAGGAGAGAGATAAAATTATATCATACCTGAACCAATCTATATAACAATTCACTTGTCAATTCAAAATCCAAGCTATATTATTTGGCACTCAATATTATAGGAAAATACCGAAAGTATAAAAGATCTATCAAAAACACATTTACTATGCAACATCGAGAAACTGATTTCATCTATATACAGGTGTGTATGTATATGTATATGTTAACATGTATATATGTATGCATATGTGCACATATTTTTATGCATATGTTTACATGTATATATGCATGCATATGTGTACATGTATATATATGTATATATGTATACATGTATATATATGTCCATATGTTTACATGTATATATTTTTATGTGCATGTTTTGCATGGGTATTTTTGCATAAATGATTAATTTATTGTTCATGCCTTTTGGGATCTACCTATTGTTCCTTTTGATAGCAGGTTGGAGGGTTTTAACACTGGTGTGTTGCAAAACCTGTGAGAAAGTATATGTATATCCACATGTGTGTACATGTGTGTGTGTGTGTGTATATGTATGTATGTATATGTATACATGTATATATTTGTGCATATGTTTACATGTAATATATATGTATGTTTACATGGGTATTTTGCATAAATGATTAATTTATTGTTCATCTATCTTGGCCTCTACTGATTGTTCCTTTCGATAGCAGGTTGGATAGTTTTAACACTGATGTGCTGCAAAATGTGTGAGAAAGTATATTGATTAAATTGCATTGTCGAAAGAGCTTTCTCAAACAGGAAGAGATATTATATTTTTTGATGAAATTAAGAATATTTTACTATAGTTGCCCCTATAGGAATGGGTATAAAGCCAAATATGCACAATGATAACTACAAACAATAAACAAGGGCCACAAAAATTATTGTCCCCAACCATATTTTTTTGATGAAAGGAATAAGATTTAGCTACAATTTCCCTAAACCCACATTAAATAGAGCTCCCAAAGCCAATATGTAGCAATAATCTATGCAAAATGAGGACAACCCCACACACTTCATTAGAAATTTGAGCTACATCACTTGGCAGCACATATTATACACAAATGCAGAAATTGTAAAAGAGGTATTAGAATAACACTTGACACCCAAATATTAGTAACCCTAACCATATTTTTTCCATGAAAGGAAGAATATTTAACTACAATTTCTCCACTTGTAAAGAGCAATAATCTCTTTCAACTCTAAAAAATGGGTATAATGCCAAAGATAGAAACATATAACAAGAATCCATTAACAATAAATTAATCATCAATGCAAAAGACCCATGCAAACATTAGTATAACACCACAATCTCCATTGAAAATTCAAGCTACATCACCTGACACTAAATATTATATAGAAATAGAGAAATTGTAAAAGAGCTATTAGAATAACACTAAACAACCACCAAAACAATTTTATCTCCAATATGTCAATGGTTTCATACAACCCTAAACCCTGCACATAGATAGCTAGAATTCCTCCTATGGTAATGGCTGTAACACCAAAGATATACATAGATAATCAAAACAATAGACCAACATATAATAAGAAGACATTAACAATAAATTAATCATCTATGCAAAACACCCATGCAAACATCAGTATAGCACCACAACCTCCATTGAAAATTCAAGCTACATGACCTGACACTAAATATTATATAAAAATAGAGAAATTGTAAAAGAGTTATTAGAACAAAACTAAATAGTCACCAAAGCAATTTTATCTCCAATATGTCAATGGTTTCATACAACCCTAAACCCTACACACAAATAGCTACAATTCCTCCTATGGTAATGGTTGCAACACCAAAGATACACAAAAATAATCAAAATAGTAGACCAACAACAAAATAAAGAAGATTTAACTACAATTTCTCCTATGGTAATAGGTATAAAGCCAAAGTTGCACAACCATAACTACAAAGAATAAACAAGGGCCACAAAAATCACTCAACCCAACCATATCTTTTTGACAATAGGAAGAAATACAAAAATTGTAAAAGAGGTATTAGGATAACACTCAACAACCAGATATTAGTAACCCTAACCATATTTTTTTCCATGAAAGGAAGAAGATTTAACTACAATTTCTCCACCTGCAAAGAGCAGTAATCTCTTTCAAGTCTCAAAAATGGGCATAATGCTAGAGATAGAAACATATAAGAAGAACACATTAACAATAAATTAATCATCTATGCAAAACACCCATGCAAACATCAATATAATGCCACAACCTCCATTGAAAATTTAAGTTACATCACCTAACACTAAATATTCTATAGAAATAGAGAAATTGTAAAAAGAGCTATTAGAATAACACTAAACAGCCACCAAAGCAATTTTATCTCCAATATGTCAATGGTTTCATACAAACCTAAACCCTACACACAAATAGCTACAATTTCTCCTATGGTAATGGTTGCAATGCCAAAGATATACACAAATAATCAAAACAATAGACCAACAGTGAAAGAAAGAAGATTTAACTACAATTGCTCCTATGGTAACAAGTATAAAGCCAAAGTTGCACAACCATAACTACAAAGAATAAACAAGGGCCACAAAAATCACTTAACCCAACCATATCTTTTTGATGATAGGAAGAAGATTTAACTGCAATTTCCCTGAAGCCACATTAAATATAGCTCCTAAACCAATATGTAGCAATAATCTCTACAAAATGAGTACAACCCCACACTTCACTAAATATTATAGAGAAATTGGGAAATTATAAAAGAGGTATTAGAATAGCACTCAATAGCCAAAAATTAGTAACCCTGACCATATTTTTTTGACGAAAGAAAGAAGATTTAACTACAATATCTCCACCCCCAAAGACCGATAATCTAAGTTCAAGTCTCCAAAATGGGTATAATGAAAAAGATAGAAACATAAAACAAGAATACATTAACAATACATTAATAATCTATGAAAAGAACCCATGTAAAAATCAATATAACCCCACAAGCTTCATTGAAAATTTGAGCTACATCACCACAAATAGAGAAATTGTAAAAGACCTGCTAGAATAATACTGGACATCCACTAAAGTAATTTTATCTCCAATATGTTAATGCTTTCATACAACCCTAAACCCTACACACATATAACTACAATTGCTCCCATGGCAATGGCTACAACGCCAAAGATACACATAGACAACCAAAACAATAGACCAACAACGTACAAATAACCAACCCTAACCATATTTTTTGACGGAAGAAAGAAGATTTAAGTGCAATTTATCCATCCATAGAGAATGACAATCTCTTTCAAATCTCCAAAATGGGTATACACATAGACAACCAAAACAATAGACCAATAACAAACAAATAACTAACCCTAACCATATTTTTTGATGAAAGAAAGATAATTTTTGTGCAATTTCTCCATCCATAGAGAACGATAATCTCTTTCAAACCTCCAAAATGGGTATAACACCAAAGATACAAACATATAGTAAGAAGACATCAACAATAAATAAACCATCTATGTAAACTACCCATGTAAAAGGACTTATAGATTCCAGAGCACAACAACTTTTCAATCTGGCATAAAATAGTTAGTGAACAACCTACTATCAAACCAGTGATGGAGCTGAAGGAAATGGTTTTTTACAATAGTCTGCTATTAAACCACTGACGAAGCCATAGGAAACAATTTTTACAATGGCGTGCTATGAAACCAATACCACAATGGTTGTTTTGACAATGCAACTTAATCAAAATTACTCTTATTGTGATGGATGCAATGGGAAAGATACACACAAATAACCAAAACCATAAACTGACGGTGAACAAATTACTAACCTTAAGCATATTTTTTTATGAAAGAGCATTTAACTACAATTCCTCCATTGATACAAAATGATAATATATTTCAAATCTCCATAATGGGTATAACGCCAAAGATACAAACATTTGACAAGAAATAGATAATAAATTAACCATCCATGCAAACTACCCATGTAAAACGACTTACAGATTCTAGAGAACAAGTTTTCAATCTAGCATAAGACGGTTTCTAAATAGTTTGGTATCAAACCAACGATGGAGCCGAAGGAAACAATTTTTATTACATTTGTTTGCTATGAAACCAACACCACAATTGTTGTTTTCACAATACAACTTAATCAAAGTATACTTTCCTAGACTGCTACATTCAATATCACATTTACTTCGTTTGCCTCCATCATACAACAACCACATAAACCATCAGGCGAGCAAGCACTTACCATTCACCTTCCGCCTTTCGATGAGACCACCTCCACCATTGCCAACCCACATATTTGTGAAGGTCCACGTTGAAAACTTACCATTCACCTTCCCCATTACAATGACAACATTCTCCACTACCACCAACCCACATAATTACCAACGCCCACATCAACACAAAAAAAATGTTGCCCTTCTCGTCGGTTGGCAGACCCCCGACGTCGACAAATCCAATTCATGGCTAGGCTAACGAAAATCTCAATGGGAACTTCAAACAAAATAGCCTATCGGCTAATAAATATTGATTAAAGTAAGATATAGCACCCAATGATTTAGATGATAAATTTAAATATACTATGATAGTAGCAAATATATCTAGATGCTAGCATAGAAAAAAAATCAACAATGAGAAGAAGACAACAAAACAAAATATTCCTCACCAAGAAGATACAAACAACCTCCAAAGTAGATTTTACAGCTAGAATAGTGTTGTCTTACTCAATCCCATCACAAAGAAACAACATTCAAGGTGCCAAGAGAGTGTTGTTGCTTTAGAATCCTAAAAACATTAAAGAAATATGTAGATCCAAGGCCAAAGCATAGCATGCATGTTTAAGAGAGAGAGAATGAGGAAAATATTCCTTTTATAAAATAACAAGTTGTAAATTTTCTACTAAATGTGACTACCACACAAAAGCATTACATTTGAAATATTCTTGGGAGTTTAACACAATCAACCACTTGAATCACAATTTTTCGGAGGATGTTAGTACGTCATGTAGATGTCTACACATAACACTCTTGTATGGGAAAAATAGACTCAAAAACCCATGATCATCATTGTTTTTTTATATATGAGCTATTTTGGTACCAAAATTTTAATTTAAACTATTTTTATATCACGAGTTAAAGGACATGACATTATGTAGTGTGAAATTGTAGGGTATGAAATTTTATACACTTGATTATACTAAATGTGCATGCTAAAGTAAGAATGGCTTAAAATTTAAGAATTAATTAAGGGTACTATAGAAGAAACATAATCTTCAATCCACATGAATATGCTCCTAGTGAAAAAATATTTGCAAAACAACTAAAATATCCCGCACAAAACGAACATGTTAATGCAAAAAGTTTCATATGAAACACGTTAGCTAAAAGACACACATCATGCAAAAGGAGCATAGAATGAAAATTCATGTCAATACACAAAAAATAAAAGATAGAACATAGCCATAATGAGAAAGAGAGATAGTAGGAAGAGCGTAATATTATTGATTTTGATAAACAGTTTTGATAAATATGGCTAGAAAGATATATTATCCTAGAGACCATACACTATTTTTTATTGATCATGGTTGCAACAAGTTGCATTGAAAAATACTATGGAAAGGATAAGTCTAATGAAAAATAACAACCTAATAAGATACACTATGCTAGGTGGTTCATATACTATCTAGATGCTTATAAAGATTTTTTATTTAAGATAAAACTGTGATTGTGTATTGTGATAACCCCCCATTAAAATAATTACATGAATCAAAGAGTGCAAATATTTTAAGGAGAGAGATAAAAGAGATAAAGTATTCAAGAAACAATACAAAGAAATATTTTTTTATCATGAAACATTAAATATTGTGCTAATGGAATTTCATCACATAATACAGGGATGCCACATAAAATCCAAAACATCACTTGCATAGAGAACACTAAGGGATCCATAGACCTTGGGTTAATATGAGTATTTGCAAATCATGTATATCGTAAGAGTTAGGAATTTTTAAAAGACATTATTCCCTAGATGTAGTGGAACTATAAGCAAAAAGGAATAAACTCACTTGCATGAAAATAATTTTTTGGGTGAACATGGAAGAAACCTAAATGTCTCAATGCTTTGCATCATCCCCAAAAGTGAAAAAATCAATGTATAACATATAGTAGAATGGCGATACAAATAAAAGAGTTTGCAACACTTCATCTCTCCTATATCTATGTACCTATAAGGGTATCATGGGTCCTTTAGGAAAGATTAAAAAACATATACAAACAATCATGGGAGAAAAACAAATAAAGAACACACTCATAACAACTAAAATCTAAAGATAATAAAAGTACTAATTTAATGCGTTCACTCAAAAAAATCATTGGTCTCCCAATCTTGATTATAAAAAGAGGGGTCAAGCCTATAAAGGAATTATTGTTAAGGTAGTGTTAGGCATCTCACCCACAACAAGAGCCATAGAACTAGATGCAAGTGTAGAATTATCCTAGACATCCTCTAAAGTGAGTGAACAATTTTATGAAAATCATAGACAATACCATAATATCTCCAATGGACTTAAATAGATTCTTCCCTAGGGATAAGCTAGTGAGTTTCTATTTGAATGAACAACAAGAGGAATGCCATGACTACTCACATGAATAGGAGTAGTTACAGGTATAGAAGAATTTGTACTTCTTTTGTGAAGAAAAATGACGAAGAAATATTTGAATGTGATGAGGAAGGTGGATTAATATTTTATTTGTGAATGGGTGGAGTTGGATAATGTTTTGGTTTTCTCTTGGGAGGTGTGCAAGTGATATTAATATCAACTATGGAAGGGTAAAGAACATCTAGAAAAAATCATGATGAGTGCACTAAAATGGCACTAAGTTAGAAAGTGGGTCACTAGATATTATAGATATGGTTAGCATGTCTATCAACTCAGAAAATGGTCGAATGCTAGGAATATTTAGAATCAAAGGTAGTTCCATTCAAGGAGCTAGAAACACTTGCACCCTCTTTGGATAAGGTTCATCAGGATACCAAGAAAGAACATGATATGGTGTAGAATGAAAAGCCATTGGTGGTGGAGATAGAGGAGAATAATGCATTAAAAATATGGAGGTGGTCACATTGGAGGAGGGTGCTTGGATTTGGGCAATTCATAGCAACCTGCTCATGGGTCAATGCATGACGGGGTCCATGAATAGTTTCTAGAGGATGATCACTTTGCTCCAATTGTGGGGCCGTATTTGCTTCTAGGATAGAAGGAAGAGCAATATATATATGCAAAGGGTTAAAGTTTTGGGGTGCATGGTCCATAAACTGCATCATTGGTTTATTTCCTCTTTTTGTCACAAGGGTAGTCGAAGGAATATGAGGAACCATTAAGGGATGTGGCATGAGAAATATAGTAGAGGATTTTTATTTGTTAATCTTCTTTCCTTTCCCTACCTAAGAGGTAGGTCAAGGAACAATAGGAGCTAAGAGACGAGAGGATGTTTAAGGGGAATATTTACCCAACATAGGTGCCTTTACCCAGTTGCTATTTCTAAATTTCGGGGGAACAAGAGGCACTACCAAAGGTTGGGAAACCTAGGGGGGGAGGTTTACTCAATGGAGCACACTTATCCTTGGCCATCATGGGGGAGGATTTGGGATAAACAAGTTCTACAAAAGAAAGGGATTTTAAACAAATTGCTTTGAATTTTGAATATGCTGTAAATAATAAATCTCCATTAGGTTGTATAGGTCTGAATATGCTGTAAATAATAAATCTCCATTAGGTTGTATAGGTCCTAAAGATGATGCAAAAAAATGATCAAGATAAATTCCTCCATCTAACACAAGTGGCCTATATCTAGTATGTTGGATAAAATGTAATATGTCGTAATACAAAAAATTAGGTATTTATGTACAACATAAGCAATTGTATTCATGGAAGTTAGTTGTGGGATTCCTAATGGTTTTCTCATTAACAAATGTAGATATGTAAAGATATCAGTTATTTATAGCCATGGGTAGACCATTTAAAAAAAAATATATGGTAGGCATGGTGATATTACATGCCATATGTGACCTCATGGAAATATCAACCATAACCACCATTTTTTTCATTTTTATTCTAGAAGTTAAAGAAGGTAGAGTACCAACTAAAACAAAGTTACTAGGATGTGAAGGGATATGATTAGTATATATTAGAAGCATCTGATTCAACTTGAAAAATAATTTGTTATTATTTTTTTCTTTTCACATATTTGGATATTACCTGCATTGATGTGGTCTTGTGGCACAAAGAGTGGTGAAGATGCATAAATTTCTTGGTATCATGTCTAGTGACACATTGAAAGTGAGAAATTTTTTGGATCATATCAATCTAGATAAGGTTGATCAGTTAGAAGAGGTTTTATTTTAGGAAGTGAAATCAACTTATCTTTTAGTAGTTTTTACATAATACTAAATAAATAATCAGATAATTTTGTAAATGATCTACACATTTAAGGTGATACAACTAAGACCCCAAGACCCTTTGATACAATTACTATACTTTTTTATTGATCGAAAGGTTTATTTGTTTTAAAATTTGTAGAAGAAGATTCTCCACCTTGTTTATCAAATTGAGTCAATGAGGTGGAGCCCCCATACTGACTAACAATTTGCTAATAATTTCTCAAGGTAGTGTAAAGATGTGAAAAATAATTATATTTTATCAATAATATTTTATCCCTAAGTGTTGGTTGTAAGTTTCTAATAAATGTACATTGAAATCATGAAGTGCATACAAAATCTATGAAAACAACAATTAATATTTTAAAATGAAATTAATCACTTTCTTGGTATGTCCCTTATTATAATGGATAAGATTAATGAATGTGATCTACATTCCAATGTTCACTTTGAATTGCTAGAGAGACTAATTGATTAATTTATCAAATATATAAATAGAGTTGTTAGGGAGGAAAAAAAACTAGTCCAATGTTGTATCTTTTAAAGACCATGAGAATAATTCAACTAACAATACATCCTAAAAATGAAGTCATTGTATAGTGCAGTGAATACAAAAATGTGACTCTTTAAGGGTCCCCTTTTCCCCTATATTTCTTAAATCAAGGTGCTTCAAATCCCTAGGTAAGAGGTGTGTTAAGGATGTACAAGGATAAAAGGGTTCCACCTATAATATGTTTGAACTAATGGCTGGGAAGAAGTTTTGGATAATCTATCAATCTAATTATGTAATTGGCTAACATTTTGTAAAATTTGGTTTAGGACATGATCTATTGTATCATAGGTATAAGCAACAAATATTTTGACTATAAAAGTTTGTGTGGATATAGATGTGGTGGTTGTAGAGGTAAGGGGTTGAGAACCATAAATACCTAATTAGAGAAAGACAAAGGGAAAACCAAATGAATAACCCACAAAGAAACCAGAAGAAGGGATAGCTACTATCACCATAGGTGGTGTTGTCACCATATGGACAGTAGGCATTGACATCAACATAGATAATTATGTGCCAATAATATTAGAATGTGAATTTCGTGGGTTCCCTAAGAATGAAGTATAAGAGGGGACATTGCTATGTACAATATAGACCAAACTCACAAGAAATTAATATATTTATGATAGTATCCACAATAGGCACACCTTGTGTGAACATGTCGTTAGATAAAGAATTCTAGCAATCATGTAAGTTTTCTTCTAAATTTTGAGTCTATTTAAAACCAACCCTTAGAGTAGCATCTTGATCAAAACCACCACTCAAAGAGGGATATTAGATAGTTAGTGAACCAAGATTAGCTAGCATAAACATAATGAGGAGGAGAATTAGGATAATTAGGGATGCTAGTTATAAGTTGTTATTTAGAAAAATATAGTGTAATCTTGATAGAAGTGGTAAATGGTCTAGAGTGTCACATGTTTAGATTGTGAAGAGTTCTTCTAAAGTTATGTTACTCAAAGAAAGAGATGAGTCATAAAGCTCATAAGATTCCATACAACACTCAATCTAAATTTAGTGTAGGTAGTATAATCAAATGAGGTTTTGGAAATTGATATTATATTTTTTGAAAAGAATTTTATGTTTTTGAAATTCTAAAAATATTTATATTTTCACTAAGGTTTTAAGTGTTTGAGTGTCGAGTTCACCAAAATGTAATAGGGAAAATTGGTTCTAACAAAGGAAATAACCTTCCTTGAGAATCAATCATCTATATTAACATTAGGATGAACTAAACAATCTACTTTATAGTCTGATAAATCCTTTTTATGCTTATAACTGGAAAATTCAACTAATATTACGATTTGAGTACAAAGTATCCAATTCTAACAAATTGTTGACCAAACATATGTTTTTGTAATAGAAGGTAAAATATAATTTCTGTAGAAATAGAAAGGTCGTGAAGAGGTTTCTATAGTTTTTTCAAAATATTATCCATGCACACCAACAAATAGCACATACGTCCTTGTGACATGGTGTCATCCAACACAAATCAAGAACTAAAAGCACAAAATTCTCTGTGATCTACACACACAAAGATAAAATTAAATTATGAGACCACTATGTATAAGAAGTATGGAAATAATAAAAAATAAAGAAAGTAAACAATGAACCCCAACTATCAATTTTAAATTAAAAACATTAGAATGCAAGATATATCACTAGAGATGTTTGATTTCTTCCAACCAAAGAACAACCTATACACAAAGGAGGAAGGAATTTTTTTGGGTTGGCTATTTAGGACCTTTCCTTAGTCAAACCCCAGTTTTAGTGTTTTCACATCCACAAATAGTCAAGATTGGTTTGATAAAAGATACACTAGTAAATATTGATTAAAATAAGATATAATACTAATTTGATTTAGATAATAGATTTAAAAATACTATGCTAACATCAAAGATATCAAGTTGTTAGAAATCTAAAATAGATTGAATAACCCAAGGAACTTTTTAAGAGAAAATCAAAGTTACATAAATTGGAAAAACATAAGAATGCAAACTAGGACTCTAAGAGATTATGCAACATTGACATGACAAAAATGCATTAAGAGCTTCCAATCTGAAAAGATACAAAGCAAAGATGCATGAATAATGAGTACATGCATTAAGGTGCATGTATGTCAAAGTATGCAACAATGCAAGAGAATGAATGGATACAAATACAAGCTAGGTAGTGAGTTTATATAGAGCTTAGGAGAGGAGGTAGGTGGAAAATCCAACCAATAGGAATCAACCACAAAAAGTGGAGATGGACCACCAAAAGTGGAGATTCCCACCAAAAGTGGAAAGTATGGACCACCAAAAGTGGAGGATGCCACTAAGAGCGGAATGTGTTCCACCCTTTAATGAAGGTGACACCACATACTTATCTCCTAGTAATAAACTCACTTTATTATCCTAAGCAAGCTTAATTAAGTGTAGGAAAAACCTAGGACTGAGGGAAAATAAATTAACCCACTAGGAAAATAAAAACCTACACCAACACCCCCCTTTAAGCACAACTTAGGAGGATACAAAAGATGATGGGTCCTAGAAAATGAGGCCATGTTAGGTACCCATGTACGTATAAAATTCCCCCCAAAGAAGAAGCCATCCCATAAATACAGAGAGAGTAGCCCCCCAAGAAGAGAGAAGAAAAGGAATAAGTAGCCCCCTGAAGAGATCCAATGGTAGATGCTCAAAACTGGATGCAAAATATGGTTTGGATGATCATCAAACAACATTCCTCCCCTTAGGAAGAAACAAAACCAATGGTGTAAGCAAGCTATTTCCCAAGTCCTGAAAGGAATATGTAGGAAGAAAACTCAAGTTGTATGGAGTCTCTGAAGTCAGCTCAAGTGTCCCC
>VDFB02299810.1:0-22293 GCA_007258455.2 Sequoia sempervirens | reverse complement strand
GGTGCCTATTTTCATCAACTTATTCAAAACAACAATAAACTTCCCATATGCTATCACCATTTCAATCAATCAAATAATATATCAACAAAATAAATCAGACAGAAAGACTCAATAGCACATTAGAGGTTAAATGCAAAGATGCTTAGTTGTCTTATGAGTTCCCCATGAAATTTGAATTGATTGATTTTAATTATAATTTGATTTTCAATACATATGTCCAATTTCTTCTTTAAACAAACATGGTACAATTGTCAATTAAGCTAAGATCAAATATTAAATTTATGTATTTTCTTCACAAAGATACAAGATAAGGTAACCAAAACCTAGTTTTGAAATGGTTATGATTCAACAACCTCTTTTAATAGAGGTCTTCATGAGTTCAAAGATAAGAACATCTAAAGAAAGTTGTGAATAAAACATATTTAAAACTATTTTAAAAACAAAACTAAAAAACTAAAAAACTATTGAAAAATAAATAAAAATAAAATAAATACACTATTGAAAAATAAACAAAAAAAAAATACAAATAAATACATTGAAATTTCTTATATAATTATAAAAAATATATTTGTGTTACTACTATAAATAAATGTTCACTCTAAAAACTTAAAAATTTATTACATGACACTAAGTATTTAGTTTTAATTTATTTCAGTAGAGGTCTTCATGGATTTGTGAATAAAACAACTTTAAAACAAAAAAAAATCAAAATAAAATAAAAAATATTGACAAATAAACAAAAAAAAAATACACTATTGAAAAATAAACAAAAAAATTACAAATAAATACATTGAAATTTGTTATAGTTATAAAACATATATTTATGTTACTACTATAAATAAATGTTCACCCTAAAAACCTAAAAATTTGTTAAATGATGAAATAAAAAAATCTTTATAGTTGTAATATGAATGATGAAATACTATTGCAATGAGAAAAAATGATGAAAATAAGTGCCTCAAATAGCTCTCGATGTATTTTATATAAATAATAATGTTATATAAATCTAATTTATTATAATAATTATTATAATTAAATTAATTATAATTATTAATATTAAATTTTAGCATTAATAATAATAAAAAATGAAATCATTATAAAATTGATTATGTTATTAAAAATAAGTATTTTAGAGTGAACAAGATATCAAATCGATTTAAAACCGTTTTTAAATTTGTTTTAAATCTACTTTAAATCTGCTTGAAAAAATGTCTACATACAATGAGTGTAGTTATGCTAGTTGCATGTAATTTGAACGTCAAATTCAAACTAAAGAGTTTTTCCTTACATTGAATTTTCTTTTTGATGGATGCCATTGTAATACGCCTCTCGTTGTAATTATTTATTTTGTATTAAATATGTACTATTAGGTATTATTATAATTGTTTTGGTTTATTTTCTCTTTATAATTTTAATTTAATATGCAAAGGATAATTTTAATTTATTATATTCTTATTGTTATTCTTTTAATCTTCTTATTGGAATTTATTTTCAAATTATTATGTTTTTATTTTTATTTTATTTTTCCATTCTTCTTGCTCTATGTCTTTCATTTGTATTTGGTTTCCTTCTAGTCTTTCGTTGTGAAAACTTTATGTTTCTTTCTTGATTTATCTCTATTATGTCTTGTCTTATTTTTTGATCCTTTTGATGAGCTTATTTTTGCATTATTTCCTTTTTTCCTTATGGAATGTTGTTTCTATTTGTGTTTTATGTATTTTCTCTCTTGTCATGTCATTACCATGTGCCTTGTTTTGCACACAACCCCCTTCTCCCTCCTTCCCTTCTCTTACCTTTTTAGGCCTTCCTTGGTTTTCATCTTATCAGTCTTCTCCTCATGTTCTCATTTCATCCCGATGATGGATCATAGAGTGTGATTTGAAATCCATAATTGAATCCAAAAATTTCAAATTCAAATACAATATGGATTGTGGAAATCTGATATCATTAAAGGATGGGCTAGCTATGGTTGCTTTGTTGTCCATAAAAACATTGGAAAAGGGATGGACTAGCCACAGTTGCACTGTTTTCCACAAAAAAACATTCACAAGTGAAAACCTATTGTCTACTATGCAAAAAAAATATATCTTCATGGGCTAGTGAAAATCCACTATCCACTAGGTAAGGGAAAAGGATAAAAATGATCAAGATGATATGCCAATGCTACACTAAGTTCAACTTCTATGAACAAAGTGAAGCAAGTAATACAAAAATGAAATAATTCCAATGTACACCCCCACTTTAAAGAATTGTTAAACACCATGATGTGAGCAATTACTTTAAAGTATAAATGATATATGTTAATTGATAAAAGGGAAATGAGAGCTTATTTGGAAAGCCCTTTGCCAAAAATATGTTTCCAAATAAAGCTATGTCATGGAAAAGGAGGTTTCCCCCACATACAATCCAAAGACAACACATAAGGGATACATGGATTCGAGGTTAGCACATGAGTCTTTGCTACAACAATATAATAGAGCCTAGAATTGTCATCATTCCCCAAATACTTCATGGAACAATGAACACAAGGAAGAATGACACATAGAGAGTAAAAAAAAGAAAAATATTTTGGGTCAACATGGAAGAGACTTGGATGTCTTGACACTTTGCAAAGTCCCCAAAAGGAAAACACAAGGAAATGAAAAAGATAATATTTATGACATATAGAAGAATGTCACAACGGATTCGCTTTCTTTGTATCCTTGCACCAACAAAATAACAAGGGTCATCCAAAGAAATATCACAAACATAAAGACACACCAAGCAACATAATACAAGGGACCACATTAAGCACATGTAATCACAAAGAACATAAAAAGAACAAAGCTAGTATGACACATGCGAGCCAACCTAAAGCAAATCGTTTGCATCCCAATCTTGTTCATCATATACAAAAGGTAGATAACTAGCCAAAGGGGCAACAACAAGTGTCTACTAGAACAAGGCTACCAAACATCCTTGTCCCCCAAAATGTAGGACAAGGATGAGCTGAGATAAGTGGTGAGAAGGAGATCCTTGAAATATTGAAAAATGATTTACATAAAGTGCAATACATGTAATAGTGAGTATGCTATGATTCTACAACTATCACATTGCAAGGAGCGGAGTGTGTGCATGCTATCCAATTATATGGATAATACCATTTTAATCTATCAACTTATTTAAAGCATGACACTCATCAGTAAGATTCCCAAGAGTTGTATGAAATGCACAATAAGAAATGTTTGCACATTTTCTCACTAGTTGATCTAGATGCAAACAACAATAGAAAAATACAATTTCTGAAACTAAAATAAAAATTTGTAGGTAAAAACAAATGTCATGTCCCTAATTTGGAGGAAAAGTAATTTAATTTAATTAATTAATTAAGTTGTCCAAATATTAATATTTCATAAGGATGACTAATTGATTATTTTAATTAAATTAAAGTGGAGTATTAAATTAATTATTGATTAAAGTTATCTTAAGAAAACAATATCTCAAAGGTAACTTTATTATAATTAATTTAATAAAGTGACTATAATAAAATGATATATCAAAAAGTCACTTAAATAATAAAATAATAAAATATTCTAGAAGCTTCTTGGAGACGAGTTAGAAAAAGTATATAAGAAGCTCATTGCTAGTCCTTTAGACACACTTGAATTTTATTACTTCTTACATATCTATGTGGTAGAGAGAGAGCTTGAATGCTTTCATTGCATGAGGGTTTGAAAAATCGAAGGTACCAATTTCGGTTGTGAAATATTATGGTCCTAGTTGGATAGTGGAGGGAGATACTTCAGTCTTTCCCATTGAGATAATTGCAGCCATTGGAGAATATTTTTGGAGAAGTTTGGTGAATTATTTGAGGTTTGTAATTTTGTTTCAGTTTGTAGACCAACCATGGGAGGAATTGCATTTTCATTCATTGCTCTTCACTAAGGCGACAAAATTTTGTGGCTAGTGGAGGGATCACTTTCTCTTGTGAAGAAAATCATTTCTACAATAATTTTGGAGGCCAATACTGCTATATTTATTTATACGAAAAGTTTCTAGGAAAGAATAGGTGCGACAAAAATTGGAGGGAATTTCTTCATTGAAGAGGTACTACATTATCAATGTATGATCCCAAGTTTTTTATATGCATTTCTTACTTCATATTTTAGCACCATTTCATTGTAATAATGTTGTTATAACATCAACTAGAGTTGCATACATTCATATCATTGTAATCCAAAAGTCTTGTAAAATCATTCACAATCAACTTGCATTTAGTTCATGCACCATTTAATGAGAGGACTTGCATAATTATCATAGCAACACATTATTGTAATTAGCCAGGAAGTTATTTTGCAATGGAAATATCTTTGGAGGTTGAATGCCAAATGTATGATGAAATGCCACTTGGCTGTAGCTTCTCATTTGCATCAAGTTGTGTTATTTAGTTGCATTAGAAAAATAAATAAATATTGCATATCATTGTTATTTTATTATTAGTCAATTTGCATCATTGGAGAACCTCTTGAAACATCATTAGCATCAAGCAACATTAAAACAAAGTAAACACAAATTTATAACAAGTTCAGACTTTGCAAGACAAGTGTTTGACAAAATATCCAAGGCTTGAAAAGGTGAAAACAAAATTAGATTTTTCCAGGGACATTACAACAAAGGAAAGTAGACAGACACTGATAAATGTGTAAAAATTCATGAAATTGCCTATACAGGGACTAGGTTCTCCCTAGGGAAAATGTGTCCTTGGACAAGGGTCTAATAAATTAAGTTCTAATTGTTTAGTTTGATATTTAAGCTCATTGTTCATAGTTGTAAAAAGATTCTTTAGTAACATAATTTCCAGAAATTAAGATGAAATGAAAATGCAATTTTGTGACAATGTATGAACAAAATGACAACTTTTTTTAATGCAATTTTTGATCTAAATGATTGAAACCCACTTTTATGCAATCTACTATACAAAAGGTATGCAATGTTTTTGGATTTCTATGAATTGACATAATGCAAACATGCAAATTTTAACCTTAAATGTAATTCAAAACTAGATAATGCAAAACCTAGATCTAGGGTTCCAATGATCCCCAAATTAGAAAAGATGTTGTATAGTGTCAAGTTCACCAAAATGAAAAGAAATGAAAAGGGGTAACATCCCACAAATAGAGTGTCCTAGGTTTTTCATACAAAGAGCTAAGGAACTAAAGGATGCCCCTGTTCCCAAAATTTCATTAAACCTAAGAGATTGCAAGGTGTAGAGATTAACTATCAACCCTAAGGTGAGCCAATCAAACCTAAATCTCTAGTTTTTTAGGATAATAGAACTTGGAATTAAATGGAGATGATTTGATGCAACTAAACCTAATGAATTAGATGACCTAGATGATAAAATGAAAGATCACAAAGCTATAGGAATTAAATTGATAGTTTGTAGGAAGATATGAGGAGGGTTTGGACACATGTACCTAGCACTAAAATTTGGTTTTGAACACTATTGAAGGATAGGTTCAGCCTAGGGTGAATGAGTTCTGAGAGGGGTTTCCAAAAAATGCTTTTATAGTCCTCTGATGCTGGATCTTGGCTTTAGTTTGACACAGGTCCCACTATCGAAAAGTCACAAATAAATTTTGAATATGAGTTTCCATGACTTGACAACAATGGTTACAACTTATGCAATGTTGCAAAATTTCTCTTTAAGATCCTTTCAATCCTTCTTTCACCTATAAATTTGCACATACAAAGAGAAAAAATATATTTTTTTTGAATGGGGGTTTTCATTAGTCAAATCCCATGTTTGGTAATTAAACCTTGATAGAATGATAATGAAAATTGATAAATGGAAGGAATGATGAATGATCACTTGCTTGCTAAACTCACCAAACCTTTAATGGATTCCCTTAGAGGACTGAAGTCAAACACATCACTCCAAGGAATCGGATCTTGCTTTGCTTGATTTGTTGGATACTTGAATGCTTGGATGCTTGAAGGATCAACAATGCATATTAGCCTTCACAAGATGAAATGAATGCACATAATCTTGAACATGATAATAAGATCTTTGAATGTTGCAACAAATGACTGAAAAATATGCTCTTGAATGCTCTTGACAATAGTATTTTCTCTCTCGAAGTCTTGATAATGTTGCTTCTTAAAATTTTCTTAGATTTGAGTTGATAAAAGACTATGTATTTATAGGTTTTTATCTAGTTTTCCAAAAAAATAGATTCTAAAAGTCAAAAATTACATATAAAATTTGGTTCATTGAAATCCCACCAAAAACAGATTAAATTTGGAACCCAAGACTTAAGGAGGACCCATTCGCCCTTGGGTGAATGGGTCCTATCCTAAAAGTCCAGGACACATTCATTTAAGAGTGATTAAATTATTAATTGCATTAATTTAATATAGGTTTCCCTTTCAGAAAAATGAGAAAGATAGGGATTTGGAATTCATAATTTGGAAAATTAGGAGCTTAATTAAGTATAATTAATTAAGGGGCCCAAACATAGTTTAAAATTGTAAAGGTATACAATTTCCTACATTACCATTGATATTTTTAAGGAAAAGAGGGGGAAGAGGGGATCCTTGAAAATAATACACACCTCCCAAAACTAGTTATCCTTGGCCCAAGTGTAAAGGTACATACAACCATATAAGAGGCTATCCTATTGCTACTATAGATGAAATATGGTTACATTCAAGAATGTGCCACCATGAATGTCAATGAGTAAACACATGAAGCTAAAAATGCCACATAGTGAGGAGCAACACCATAGAAGAGCATTAACATATGGAAGAGCACCACCATTAATAAGATTTTGTATATTACTACTCAATGCATAGCATTAATTGATGGAATGACCATGCACTCAATGATATGCACAAAAAGTGTTATTTTTATAAAATTTATTATGCATTGGAGAAGAGATAGTAATTAAGTGGGATTTTAGAAGCCTCAACAAAATATGGTCTTGCTTCGATTAAAGGATAAAGAGACAATCCTTTCTCTTTTGAAGAAAAGTTTTCTTTCTTACCACAAGATGTTATAAATATAGTAGATGATGGAGTGTGAGATGAAGGTGGAGAAGAAGGTTGGAACACTTTTAGAAAGGTATGGTGTAGACTTCATATGATTTTGAACTCCTTGTTTCATGTTTTTATTATATCCACTTTTAGAAATAATTTTAAATCCAAGCCAATAACACCTTTCCAACTCATATGGAGAATTCTTCTCTAAATACTTATGAGAATAATTAATTCTTTTACAAGAATGAAAATCCAGTTTAAATATAGTAGATGATGGAGTGTGAGATGAAGGTGGAGAAGAAGGTTGGAACACTTTTAGAAAGGTATGGTGTAGACTTCATATGATTTTGAACTCCTTGTTTCATGTTTTTATTATATCCACTTTTAGAAATAATTTTAAATCCAAGCCAATAACACCTTTCCAACTCATATGGAGAATTCTTCTCTAAATACTTATGAGAAGAATTAATTCTTTTACCACAAGATGTTATAAATATAGTAGATGATGGAGTGTGAGATGAAGGTGGAGAAGAAGGTTGGAACACTTTTAGAAAGGTATGTTGTAGACTTCATATGATTTTGAACTCCTTGTTTCATGTTTTTATTATATCCACTTTTAGAAATAATTTTAAATCCAAGCCAATAACACCTTTCCAACTCATATGGAGAATTCTTCTCTAAATACTTATGAGAAGAATTAATTCTTTTACCACAAGATGTTATAAATATAGTAGATGATGGAGTGTGAGATGAAGGTGGAGAAGAAGGTTGGAACACTTTTAGAAAGGTATGTTGTAGACTTCATATGATTTTGAACTCCTTGTTTCATGTTTTTATTATATCCACTTTTAGAAATAATTTTAAATCCAAGCCAATAACACCTTTCCAACTCATATGGATAATTCTTCTCTAAATACTTATGAGAAGAATTAATTCTATTACAAGAATGAAAATCTAGTTTAGGTGCTGAAATGTTAAGGTTAGACATCACCAACACATGAGGGATGAAATCTAAAGGGATCCCATTACCATCATGGGATGATGTTTTTGAATTTGTTGATGTAGAACAAGATTGAGAAAATAGAACACAAGACTCTTTAGGTTGAGATTGTGAGATTTTATACTCTCGCACAAAGGAGGGTGTAAAATTTAATGAACCCCAATCATCACCAAAGCATGTATTTGAAGATGAAGTATTACTTTGATCATCATTTATATTTCATGCTACAACATTTGACTCTTTGGTCTTTGATGGTGAGATTTTAGACTCCCCAATGAGAGTAAGTGTGAAATATAACAATTCCCAATCAACACCCAAGAGTGTATTCATAGTATCATTCTCATTGAAAGGAAATGGTTCCACTTTTGAAGATAAAGTATTAAGAGTTTTGGAAGTGTTATGCTTGACTTCAATTTGTAAATTATAATTTTTTACATCTACTTTAACCGTATGTATATTTTATTATATTCATATTTCATCTCACGGTGAAGAGTAGACGAGACTCCCTTCATGGCATGAATCCATGATCTACCAAGGATAAGATTGTATGAAAGAGATTTTGGCATGAAATAGATAAGGGCAGGAAAAGTCATGGGTCTTATCTGAATGGTTAGTGTGATTGTCCCCAATAGCTACCTACCAACATTATTGAAGCCATGAAATCAATGCTATAACTATTAAGACCTCATCCATTGTCAACAAGAGTATGTTTAACCCTTGTTTTATTAATGGTAACCAATATCATTAGAGCCTCATGTTGGTTTTGGACCTCGAGTAAGGTAATTCATGTTGAGGGAATGTAATATCCAACTTTTTTGCATGCATACAATCATACAAGGTTGTTACATTATTCAATTTGACAGAAGGTGAGATATCAATCTTCTGTAAAGCCTCTTGGAGCATCCCATGATATGTAGGTGAATTTTAAATTAAGTTGCAAAGAGGAATCTTGGCTAGAGTATTGCAAAGTTGTTCAACAAGATCATACTCTTTTCCACTACGATGAGGAAGACTAGTTGTGGGGGGAAGATATGGTTGAGCAAATGGAATAGAGGTTTGCATTTTCTTTGGTTGTTTGATATTTTGAGTTTTATATGTGTGAGAAATAATGCGATAACTTGGTTGTTGCAACACATTTTGGTGCACATGATTACTTTGAGTAAGTTGTTTTGCAAAGTTTAGGATATGGCCTGGAGGTTTTGGAGGTCCTATAATGAGAGGATGCCCAATAATCAATTGTGGATTCACAATCTCAACTAAGTTAACTATTTGTTGGAAATCTTCCATCGATGAGGGATCTAATGGTAATTTTGAATCTTCATTTATGAAATCCACCTTATTATCGTTTGAATGAAGGAATGTATCAATGATTACATCCTCTTGCATTGAGATATCCTCCTAAGTAGGAGAGATATTGGAAGAGGAACAAACATGGTCCTCATGATTTTCAATGATTGCATCCTCTTGCACCAAGATACCCTCACAAGTAGGATAGATATTGAGAGAGGGATCAAAGAAAAATAAAAAAAGAGAAGAGATAAAATCATTTCACATGCTTGTAAGAAAAATTATTTAAATTTCTTCACAAAGTTTGAAAATAAGATATTAATTATGATGAAACAAGATTTTTATAAAGAAAATATTTTTCTATATCCTATGGATTAAACTAGTAATGCACAAAAAAATCAAACAATTGTAGGTCTAACTTCTAGAAACTATAATTGGATCTAAACAAAGATCACAACCAAGGTTTTACACAAAATTTAAGCTCACACTGATTGGGTAGGGGTGTTGGGTTCCCTAGACCAAAGGAGTTAAATTTTGATGTTTTAAAAACTTGAAATTGAAGAGTAGTATTTAAAGATCTACAATTGTAGAGGTTTAGGTTTGGATGCACACATTTTTTTGGAAATACAAAAAACCCTAATTTCTCTATGTGAAACACATAAATATGCATAAAATTTTATATTTTTAATGTAATACAAATTGTTCAAATAATAATTTTAAGAAATTAAAGTGATGTAAGTGACTAAAATTTTCCCAAAAATGCAAAAAAGCAATACTTTTTGATCTTTTGAAATGAAAATACTATGTAATTCTTCACTTTTTCAATATTTCTCATGAAAATATGCATGTAATTTTGACAAATGAAAGAAACTTAGGATTATATTCAGATTCCCTAATGATATAACTCAAATCTAAGCCCTAATCATATCTAAAACTAAATTCAAATTATTTTACAATTTTTCTCTAAATTTCAATCACCGAGATCTTTAATGCTTAATGAACAAAACAATGCAAATGCTTAAAACAAATACAAGTCTACAACAAGACCTTCAAATTATCTAGGTTTTTGAATTAATTTTTAAAATTTGTTGTAAAAAAATTAGAAAATTGCAAGTGTAGGATATGTCAGGTTCACCAAAATGTGATGTAGGAGAAGTGGTCCTAGATCCAACTAGGTTTAGCTTCTTTTCACTTGAATTTGCATTGGGACACAAAATTAACTAGGGTTGATGATTAGCTTGCTTCCACTAGGGAGAGCCAATATCCTAAGGTTTGTGTCTTGTTGAGTTGTAGAGAATAAAACAAATGCAAATCACAAAAAGACCTTCAAATTATCTAGGTTTTTGAATTATTTTTTAAAATTTATGCTGTAAAAAAATTAGAAAAGTGTAAGTGTAGGATAGTTAGGTTCACCAAAATGTGATGTAGGAAAAGTGGTCCTAGATCCAACTAGGATTAGCTTCTTTTCACTTGACTTCACATTGGGACACAAAATTAACTAGGGTTGACAATTAGCTTGTTTCCATAAGGGAGAGCCAATATCCTAGGGTTTGTGTCTTGTTGAGTTGTAGAGATGATAAATTTGATGTGTGTTTTAACAAGCCTATTTGACATATAACCCTAGTTTTGAAAATGCATTTTACAATACAAAAAAAAAAGAAACTAGGAAAATAGACCCATATATGAGAAATGATGACAAAGAGGAACTAATAACTAAAATATGAGGTTGAATTACAGGGATAGGGGCACTATTTGCTTTACACTTGAGATGCTTCCTCTTGGGATCTGAAAACTCTAAAATTTAGATTGCATATTGCTGTGTTTCCTGTGACTATCAACTGATGAAACCTTCAAATTTAATCTACACACATGAAAAGATGGGAAAAGTTTATGTTGTATATGAGCTTTCCTAGGTGAAACCCCATTTTAGTATTTCTACCTCCATGTACAATGATTTATGTTGATCAAGAGGGCATAACCTAAGTCAAGAAAAGGAAAAAACAATAACAATTGATTGAAATGATAAATGATAATGACAATACTACGTTGATGTGAAATCCTTGATAAAGTGATGCCACACCACAAGTTGGAACAAATTTTGATTGATGGATGCCTTGATTTCTTGATAGACATGTAAGAGGTTAGCCCACAAAACATAATAGATTTTTGTAGCTAGCATGTAGAGGATCACTCAATACATCTTCATAATTTGGCATGATTTGTCATAATAGATCCTTAAACATAATTGCTTCCTTCTTACTAATGAATTGAAAGCATGATCTAATTGATGAAAGCATTGTAATAATATTGTTAATTCTACCCTTGAATTTCCTTGTCTACTTTTAGGATACTCAATTTTCTCAATATATTTTCTAGCTCTTATTACAATTTCAAAATGATGAATTTAGACATGAATTTATATGCAATTGTTTAATTTTTGGACAATTAATTACTAGAAATTTTCAAATGACTTTGGATTTTCAAATGTTAAAATGCCAACATTGATATATTTGAATTGAGGCCAAAATAGGTTGGACATGGGTATTAGGTTCCCTAGTCCAAACCTATTTTGGGGCATAGGTGTTAGTATATGAATATTAGATAACAATCCCCAATTTAATCTCAATTTTCTAAAATGATGATAAAACGAGCAAATTATAAGCACAATTAGGTCCAAGCACACAAGGGAGAGCTAAAACTAGTGTTAAATTGTCAAGGGTGATAATTTACGATGCTACAATGCTAATAGAAACAATTCAAGATTCAAAAGAATGACAACTACTCAAAATTAGGTATCTACCCCAAAATGTCTTCTTTTATCTTCTCAATATATGGGCTAGTGGGAGTGGTATAGAGAAAAGTGGTATGGAACCACCTATCAACAATATGTTAGAGTTATCATACATTAGCTAATAATTAATTAATCTTTAATTGATTATTCGTCTAATTTATTCTCACACACTTTAGCTAAACTTAGGAATGCTTTATTAGTTGAGTTAATATTAGATCATTATGTCACATCTCATGTGATGTTGACACTTGTCATGATATGATCCCTTTCTCATTTAAGGCTTTTCTCTTATAAGCATTCAACCCTCATTTATATTAATTCATAGAGAATATCCAAAGCTTTCATATCTTCTTGAAAGCTTCTTCTGTAACTTTTTCTCGGGTAATGCATTTTTGCTTCATGTTTGCAGAGCACCATTCTTGTGTCTCTTAAAGTCAAAGGAGTTGTTTTCAGTCCCAAGCTCGTAAATTTTGACTAGTTTCTCCATTTTTCGTGATTCCAGTGGCGTTGGAACTGTCTTTCGAAGCTCTTCAGTTCCATCCATGCTTTTTTTTCATATTTCACTCCAAGTACATTGTATTCAATTTTTTGTGTTTTCACACTCTAGTGAATTACTTGGACATGTTTGCTCCTAGGAACTTCTCATTTGCATGGGCTACTTCGTTTTTGGTTGTTCTTCATGTATTTCTAGTATTCTATCCTATTTGGGCATTGTAGAAATAATTTTCATGCATGTTCTCTTTTGTAAACGTACTAAGATAAAGTGCCGCTATATTGCACCTATATTATGGGATCTTTCACATCAATTTGTACCTTATTGTACTCACACTATGATATAAAGTGCCATGGAGGTTGATTTTTTCCTTTGATTTTCCTCCATTCCTTTCTCATGCATATGCGACTTTTGTTTTCACATCCTTTATATCTATTTGTACTTTCATGACTGCACCTTCAGATGTTCTTGGTTCCTCTTCATGCACTACTTTCAAGCATTCAGTTTCAGCGTACCTATCATGAATCTCCATTTTTAACATTATGGGGGGCTTTCTACTGTTGGTGCTACTGCTTCTTTGGTTTCACATTGGAGTGAGCTATGTATACAATATTTGTTCCTATGTACTAGGCGGATGCAGTGACTGGTTACCCATGCATTTCAATGGGATGGAGCACTTACCATATGGACACTCTTGCATTCCTATTTCTGGAGGCGACCTTCCATTTTCTCATGATTAGTTCTTCAAAATTTTGGTACCTTTTCCATCTATATCTGTGAGTTCTAGGTGTTTTCCTTTGTTTTCCATTTGCTTCAAGTAGTGTCGTTGGAGGCACTCATACATATTCTTGTCTTCTTGATCTTGATCATTAGATGTTTTTAGTGGAGGATATTCTTTCAGCATTACAATAGTCATTCTTTGATAGTTCTTGCAACTTCATGCTTTTGTGGTGTTCTCTTTGTTCCTATAGTTTGGGACAACCTTGTCTTGTTTGGAGGCTTCTTTAGTCTTTCACTTGGATTTCATCTCTTTTTGGAGTGGAGTTTTTTTCCATGTGGTTTTCTCTATTTCTCCACATTATAGAGATCTTCTATTTGTACATGGGTACCTTACTTGGCCTTGTTTTTTGGGACCCATTTTGCATTCTCTTTAGGGTTTTTAGCTACTTCCTATGTTAATCTTAAGTGGGGTTATTAGAGTTATCATACATTAGCTAATAATTAATTACTTTTTAATTGATTATTAGTCTAATTTATTCTCACACACTTTAGCTAAACTTAGGAATGCTTTATTAGTTGAGTTAATATTAGATGATTATGTTACATCTCATGTGATGTTGACACTTGTCATGATCTGATCCCTTTCTCATTTAGGGCTTTTCTCTTATAAGCATTCAACCCTCATTTGTATTAATTCACAGAGAATATTTGAAGCTTTCATATCTTCTTGAAAGCTTCTTTTGTAACTTTTTCTTGGGTAATGCATTTTTGCTTCATGTTTGTAGAGCACCATTCTTGTGTCTCTTGAAGCCAAAGGAGCTATTTTCAGTTTTGAGTTCATAAATTTTGACCAATTTCTCTATTTTTCACAATTCCAGCATGGCGTTGGAACTGTCTTTCAGAGATTTTCAGTTTCATCCATGCAATTTTTCCATATTTCACTCTAGGTACATTGTATTTAGTTTTTTGTTTTTTCACACTCTGGTGAATTACTTGGACATATTTTCTCCTGGGAACTTCTCATTTGTGTGGGATGCTTCATTTTTGGTTGTTCTTCATGTATTTATAGTATTTTGTCCTATTTGGGTATTGTAGACATCTTTTTCATGCATGTTCTATTTTGTATTTATGTACTGAGATAAAGTGCCTTTGTATTGCACCTGTATTATGGGATCTTGCACATCACTTTGTGCCTTATTATACTCGCACTATGATATAAAGTGCCATGGAGGTTGATGTTTTCCTTTGTTTTTCCTTCATTCCTTTCTCATGCATATGTGACTTTTATTTTCACATCCTTTATATATGCTTGTACTTTCATGATTGCACCTTCAGATGTTCTTGGTTCCTCTTCATGTACTACTTTTAGGCATTCAGTTTTAGTGTACCTATCATGCCTCTCTATTTTTTATCATTATGGGGGGGTTTTTCTATTGTTGATGCTATTGCTTCTTTAGTTTCACATTGGAGTGAGCTATGTATACAATATTTGTTCCTATGTACTAGGTGGATGCAACAGGTGGTTACCCATGCATTTCGGTGAGATGAAGCACATACCATATGGAAACTCTTGCATTCCTATTTCTGGAGGCGGCCTTCCATTTTCTCATGATTAGTTCTTCAAACTTTTGGTACCTTTTCCATCTATATCTTCGAGTTTCAGGTGTTTTCCTTTGTTTTCCATCTGATTTGAGTAGTGTCACTGGGGGAACTCATATAGATTCTTGTCTTCTTGATCCTGATCATCAGATATTTCAGCAAAGGATATTCTTTCAAAATTACAACAGTCATTCTTCGATAGTGTTTGCAGCTTCTTCATGCTTTTGTGGTGTTCTCTTTGTTCTTATCTTTTGGGACAACTTTGTCTTTCTTGGAGGCTTCTTCAATCCTTCACTTGGCTTTCATCTCTTTTTTGGAGTGGAGTTTTTCCCATGTGGTTTTCTCTATTTCTCCACATTATAGAGATATTATATTTGTATATGGGTACCTTACTTGGCCTTGTTTGTCAGGACCCATTTTACATTCTCTTTAAGGTTTTTAGGTACTCTCTAAGTTCATCTTAAGGGGGGGTGTTAGAGTTATCATACATTAGCAAATAATTAATTAATCTTTAATTGATTATTAGTTTAATTTATTCTCACACACTTTAGCTAAACTTAGGAATGCTTTATTAGTTGAGTTAATATTAGATGATTATGTCACATCTCATGTGATGTTGACACTTGTCATGATTTGATCCCTTTCTCATTTAGGGCTTTGCTCTTATAAGCATTCAACCCTCATTTGTATTAATTCATGGAGAATATCTGAAGCTTTCATATCTTCTTGAAAGCTTCTTCTGTAACTTTTTCTCGGGTAATGCATTTTTGCTTCATGTTTGCAAAGCACCATTCTTGTGTCAAGCTTGAAGTCAAAGGAGCTATTGTCAGTCCCAAGCTTGTAAATTTTGACCAGTTTCTTCATTTTTCATTAATCCAGCGGTGTTGAAATTTTCTTTCAAAGCTCTTCAGTTTCATCCATGCAATTTTTCCATATTTCACTCCAAGTACATTGTATTCAAATTTTTTGTGTTTTCACACTCTAGTGAATTACTTGGACATGTTTGCTCCTGGGAACTTCTCATTTGCATGGGCTGCTTTGTTTTTGGTTTTTCTTCATGTATTTCCAGTATTCTATCCTATTTAGGCATTGTAGAAATAATTTTCATGCATGTTCTCTTTTGTAAACATACTAAGATAAAGTGCCTTTGTATTGCACCTATATTATGGGATCTTGCACATCAATTTGTGCCTTATTGTACTCACACTATGATATAAAGTGCCATGGAGGTTGATGTTTTCCTTTGATTTTCCTCCATTCCTTTCTCATGCATATGTGACTTTTTTTTGCACATCCTTTATATCTATTTGTACTTTCATGACTGCACCTTTAGATGTTCTTGGTTCCTCTTCATGCACTATTTTTAGGCATTCAGTTTTAGTGTACCTATCATGCGTCTCCATTTTAAACATTATGGGGGGCTTTCTATTGTTGGTGCTACAACTTCTTTGGTTTCACATTGGAGTGAGCTATGTATACAATATTTGTTCATATGTACTAGGTAGATGCAACAACTAGTTACCCATGCATTACAGTGAGATGGAGAACTTACCATATGGAAACTCTTGCATTCCTATTTCTGGAGGCAACCTTCTATTTTCTCATGATTAGTTCTTCAAAATTTTGGTACCTTTTCCATCTATATCTTTGAGTTCTAGGTGTTTTCCTTTTTTTTCCATATGATTCGAGTAGTGTCGTTGGGGGAACTCATACATATTCTTGTCTTCTTGATCTTGATCATTAGATGTTTTCAGTGGAGGATATTCTTTTGACATTACAACAGTCATTCTTTGATAGTGTTTGTAGCTTCTTCATGCTTTTGTGGTGTTCTCTTTGTTCCTATATTTTGGGACAACCTTGTCTTGTTTGGAGGCTTCTTCAGTCCTTCACTTGGCTTTCAACTCTTTTTGGAGTGGAGTTTCTCCCATGTGGTTTTCTCTATTTCTCCACATTATAGAGATCTTCTATTTGTACATGGGTACCTTACTTGGTCTTGTTTGTCGGGTCCCATTTTGCATTCTCTTAGGGTTTCTAGCTACTCCCTAAGTTCATCTTAAGGGGGGGTGTTAGACTTATCATACATTAGCTAATAATTAATTAATATTTAATTGATTATTAGTCTAATTTATTCTCACACACTTTAGCTAAACTTATGAATGCTTTATTAGTTGAGTTAATATTAGATCATTATGTCACATCTCATGTGATGTTGACACTTGTCATGATCTGATCCCTTTCTCATTTAGGGATTTTCTCTTATAAGCATTCAACCCTCATTTGTATTAATTCACGGAGAATATTTGAAGCTTTCATATCTTCTTGAAAGCTTCTTTTGTAACTTTTTCTTGTTGATGAATATTGCACATATTGTTTGCAAATTTCTTGCATGGAAGGTGTCTTTGTTTGTTGTTTGATCCTGTGGCTTGTGGTTTTGTGCTTGTTTCACAATTCTAACACAATATTCCAACAAATGAGTGGGGAAATTTTCCTAATGGGTGGAGACTTCAATGCAATCTTGATTCAAGATAAAAAAAGATGAGGGATATTGAAAAATGATCGAGCGATAAGTGACTTCCATGATTTTATCCAAGACATTTCCCTAATTGACCTAAAGATAGTAAAAAAAATCTTCACATGGTCAAGCAGATGTTGAGAGAACCAATTCATAATATAAATATTAGACAGGTTCTTGCTTAGGGATGTCTAGACAAAAACTAACTTGATTGGAAAAGTGGAAATTCTGACACTATGCGGATCTGATCATACCCCAATTCACCTCATCTTCTCACTAGATGTTAAACCAATGAGATTCCCTTTCAAATTTAGAAATATGTGGCTCAAGTATAAGGAGCTCAACTTGAAAATTGTAGAATGGTGGAATAATTCCCTCTTTATATTAGAGGCACAAAGTCATATATCCTATGGAAAAAGTTAACATACACCAAAGGGAGATTAAAAGAGTGGAACAAACACCATTTAAAAAATATCTTTGAAGAAAAAAAAGTGATTGAAGTAGAATTAACTCAATTAAATGAAGTTGTAATTAGGGATGACATGTTCCAAAATACATACATCAAAGAGAAAGAACTCAAAGAAAAATATGTGAAAGTCCTTTACAGGGAGGAAATTTTCTTGAGGTAGAAATCTAGGGAAAACTAGTTAAAAGGAGGTGCTAGAAACACAAAATACTTTCACAACATCACAAAAATAAAAAATGTCCATAAAAAAAAAACAAGTATCAACAAAAAAAGTGGAGATAAATGTGAATCCTAGGAAGATATTAGACATTAAGAAGTAAGGTATTTCAATAACCTTCTCAACTCAAACAATCAGGTGGTAGGTAGAATTCAAGAGTAATTCCTAAGCCTAGTACCAAGTATAATAATAGAAGAGAAAAACATGAAATTATATAAGCCATTGATAGAAGAAGTAAAAATATGGCTTTCCAACTAAATGGTGACAAGGCGTCAGGCCCGAATGGCTTCCCAACTTGTTTCTTCTAAAATTTTTGGCACATGTATGGAAGAGGGATACATCAAGCAGTCAAGGACCTGAGGAAAATTCTATAATGCTAAAATACTACAAAAATACTTTCTTATCTCTCATCCTGAAGAAGCAATAGATAACAAGCATGGAGGATTTTATACCTATCTCATTATGTAATATTATCTACAATATAATAGCAAAGGCTATAGAAAATAAGATGAAAAAGTACTACCATACATTATATATGAGGAACAGTGTGACTTCACACCAGGGAAGTCAATATCAAAAGGTATTATAATAGCCCACGAAGCAATTCACTCAATTAGGAAAAAGGAAAAAAAATGTTAGTAAAATTAGATATTAGGAAATCATATGATCAAGTCAATAGACAATTCCTAATAATAATGTTGGATATGCTGGGTTTTAAAAAAGAATGGTGCAGCTAGATCTGAAGTTGCATAAGCATGCCTAGATTATCAATGTTATTTAATGGAAGTCCTTTTGGCTTCTTTTAGTCATTTAATGGAATAAGGAAAGGGGATCCTCTCTCACCATTCCTCTTCATCATAATGGTGGAAGCGATGAGATATTTAATTCACAAAGCAAGAGAAAATAGAGATTGGAAAGTTTTAAAAATTATACCAAATGTGGAGCCAATAACACATCACTAATTTGTAGATGACACATTATTTTTTTGAAAGTGAACAAAAAGGAGCAAAGGAAAATAAAACACACTTTGGAAAAATATTGCCAATCCTTTGGGCAGAAAATAAATTGGAACAAGTTAGAGATCTATTTTTTCAGCATGGGAATAAGAAAGTAAAGGGAAATATCAACAATTTTGGTCTTTAAAATAAACATATCATTAAGAAAGTATCTAGGGGTGCCACTCTAAATACAAGGGAACACAAGACCAATATGTAAGAAACATGGGTCCAAAGTTGTCTAAATAAGATTGAATCTTGGAAAGGAAAATGGTTATCAACAACAAGCATAATTACAATGTTAAAATTAGTAATAATGACATTACCAATATATCTAATGTCAAGCCTAAAAATGCCATTAAAAATAGTGGAAAAACTGGAAAAAAGGATGCGAAATTTCTTTGGGAAAGGTGTAGAAGATTGGAAAAGATGCCCACTACTAGCATGGGACAATATTTTTAGTCCAAAGGAGAATAGAGGAGTAAGGCTTAGGAATCGGTCTCTTTTCAACCAAGATATTGGGGCTAAATCAGTATGGAGCATGATCACAAAAACCTAGGAAAGGTTGGCGAGAATTCTCCAAAAATAAATACATGGACAACTAGGAGCTAGAGAGAATCCTAACAACCATAAACCCACCCAGAGGATTTGCAATTTGGAACTTTATGTTCGGTAGCAAGAAAATAATTAAAAGTCATTGCACATGGAATGTAAAGGATGACCAAAAAGAAAAATTCTAGGAAAACCATGGGATGGGGAGCCTTCCCTATTAAAAAATCAAAAATTGGTGGGAGTATGGGAAAATCTTAAAATATAGTGGGGGAAAAAGGTAATAGATTACATGGAACCATACATGGAAGATGAGAGAACAAAATGGAAGTGGTGACTCCTCAAAGGGTCAAACTTGGATCGAGATTAGATGGATTGACTAGAGAAAGAATTGAATAAAAGAAACATAATAATAAGTGAGGAAGATGATGAGGTAAAGTGGAACATAGCAAAATCAGGAAATTACAATGTAAATCTTGGATACTAGGCATTAGAAAGGGTGAAAAAGAAAGAAGAATGGTTGGGAACACTGTGTTTTGTACGAGTATTCTTTTCCCAAAGTAGGAGCCTTTGCTTGGGTGGCCACATAAAAATGTACACTTACAAGGGAAAGGTTAAGGAAATTGGGGGTCATGGGGCCAAGCAGATATGTCTTGTGTAAGGACCAAGAAGAAAATGCGAAACACATTCTTATAGAATGCCCATTCATAGGGGAATACTAGAGGTTTATACTAAATTTAAGTTAGGGTGGCAAAGTCTACTACTAAATGAATAATGTAGCGACCACCTAAGGAAGGGTGGATAAAATTAAATTTTGATGGGGCATCTAAGGGGAACCCAAGCCTCTCCAATGCTAGTTGCATCTTTAGAGATCATAGAGGGGCGATAATGACATTAAAAAGTTACTCACTTCAAGCTAGGACGAACAACAAAGTGAAAATCATGATAGTAAGACTTGAGCTCGAAGAAGGGTGAAAGCTTGGCAATAGAAAAATTGAGATCGAAGGAGACTTAATGTTAATAAAAAATGTGATTTGAATCCGCCAAATTCAAAATTAAAAAAATAAGTAATCATTTGGTGGAATGTTTAAGACTCCTTGATGGCTATGCAAATTTTAAATTAATGCACACATATCATAAGGGGAATCTGGAGGCAAATCGACAAGCCAATGAGGTAGTACAGATCTAGCAATCATGAATTGGATGTAGAGTACAACATGGTTGGCATTCCCATACAAGTTGGCATGGGGTGAGTATTGTAACATCAAAGCATTGTAAGGGCAGGTGGTGTGAAGATCTGAAAAAAAGGTGGCAAATCTTTCACAGATTTCACATGTGATAATTAACACGATGGGATGTGAGATTTATGAATGTAATTTTTCCCATGACCCACATGTGGGAATTACTTGACCAAGCCCTCTAAATTCTAGTCCGACAAGAAAAATGGATATTTTGCTAGGTTTTTGGTTTGTAAGCGAATGTGCAGAAATGAACGTTTTGGTGAAACTCACTTGCCTAAGTTGACATATGACATTCCTAGGAAAAGTTATGAATCAACGGTTGAAAGTCATTTTAAAGGAGCAGAGTGGGATGACAAGAAAGGTGATTAAATATATTTTTGGGAACAATTTTTATGGTCAATGAAAGTTGCCATAAGGTTAACATGGACATATCCTCTCACTTCGTTGCTTCTCTCTTGGACTTGGGAGAACCTAAGGAGATAATTTGGACGTTAGCATTGAGATTATTCAAGAGAAAGTATTTGCAAGGTTTGGAGGAGGTGTTGAGGGTGGCGAGATATGGTGTCAGACTGCCATGGCCAAGGGACATTGAAATGGTGTTAGAGGAAGTTGTTGTAGTGGAGTGGCTATCATTTCTGGGAAATTTCCACACTTAAACCCTAGATGTCAATACCTAAAGAGGGTAAACAATCTGGAGCCAATGTATGAGTTGGAGTGGCTAGAAGAGTTCAATGAAACAACAATGGATGGATGGATGCATGGGCCTCATGGGGGGTGAATTCAAATTAAGAGTATAGGTAGTCAAGCTAACAATGTAAAGCGTAGTTAATAGCCCTTTTGGATGAGCTTGAGTCTATATTACCTTGGAGCAATAGTATAGCAAAATTCATGATTGTATACAGCCATTTTTAGAAAAATCTAATGTAAATTTCTATTTCAATATAATCTATGCAGCCTAATTACCCTTACCTAGCAAAAAATAAAAATAAAAAAAATTATAAAACCAAAAAAGGAGGATAAGATAATAATAATATAATATAACAATAATAATATAATAAAAAAGCATGGATAAGATAAAATTAAAAAAGAAGAAGATAATAATAAGAAAATAAAAAAACAAAAAATGATCCATCGCCTTCTAACATTGCAATTATATTGCACATTTCTCAATAAATGTGGATCACCGATCACATAATTCAATTGGTTGGGTTCCTATAATGGACGCCTTCAATGTAATAAAATCAAAAAGTAAAAAATGATCTAATGGCTCTAAATGTTGCAATTGTCTTGCATGTCTCTATATTGCTGATCACATAAATCAATCGATTGAATTCATATAATGAATGTCTTCAACATAAAAATGACTAAATACAATCATACACCCATCAAATTTAAACACTCTAACA
>VDFB02299809.1:0-19537 GCA_007258455.2 Sequoia sempervirens | reverse complement strand
ATGTAACTGATGAGGTTGTTGTAATAGATGCAATTGATGTATTTGATGTATTGAATTGAGGCATTGTAAATTGACTATTGACATTTGGAAATGAATGTATATTCAATTTTATTTTGTTTATTTATGGACATGAAATTGCTAAATAGAAATAGCAATGGGATTTATGTCATAAATTTTATATTCATAATGTCAATTTTGAATTTAATTGAAGAAAATCTAGTTGGGCATGTTAAGAAATCTCAGGAACATAAATAACATCCTTAATGCTACCTTTTATCAACTATATTGTACCTTACCCCGTAACTAGAATATTTGAAGAGTTTCCCACTAAAATATGAGAAGTAGTGTTGTAAGAAATAGATGCTAGAAGATTTTGTGAGTGAGTCATGTGGTGTGAGGCTCTTGAGTCAGCTATCCAATTATCCTTGGATGAATCAAAACCTCTAGTTGTAAGGGCATGTCCCTTAGTAGGTTTGAGAAGATCAATGTGGTCTCTATACGACCTCTTCCATAGCTGCAATCCTCTTATGACAAACTTTGCTATCATGATTCTATAATCCACAAAAATTACAATTGAGTTTCTTTTTAGATTTGTAAGTCTTCTTTCTTGACTGTGTAGATGATGTGGCTTGTGTGTAGATTGGATTCTTCTGCTTAGATGATGGCTCATTTCTTGAAGTTGATTTTGCCTTAGGTTTATTAGAAGACTTCTTTAATTTTACCTTAGATGATTGGACAAAATAGCGCCTAACTTTTTGAAGAGGTGATGACATCCATAGAGATTAGTTTAGATTGTTCTCTTGTAAGTCTATCACAAAATTGTTCAAAAGATGGCATTATATATGTTGTTCCAAGAGCATACATGGTAGAGTAAAAGGAAGAAGAAAATATATGACAAGGACATCTTAAATTTGACAAAATCAAGAAAAGACACTCTTTATCTATTTTTGTTTTACCATAATTTTGAGGTCTAGAAAGCAAATATTTAAACTAAACCAAGAAATTTTCAATATAAGAGAAGGCATCTAGAGATAATATTGTTAATTCAACATTTAATGCTAGAATCTTGAACTCATCAACTTTACCAAAGAGATCATCAAATTTATCCCAAATTTTCTTAGGATTTGTACAACTAGAAATGTGAAATTGCAAATTATCATAAATAAGATCTATTATTCCCATTGCGTCATCTAAATTGTTTCAATAAGTGAACTGCTCAAACTCCCTAGTAAATTGCATTTGTCATCCAATAACCATTTTCCATAATCCCTTAGATTGAAGTAATTGTTGTACTCTAACTTTCCATGTGTGGAAATTATGTGGAGTTAACAAGTTGATTTTAGGATCTATGATGCACACACAACAAGGCACTTGAGTTCTGCCTTAGAAAACCCCCCAAAATTGTATTATATCTTAATGTAGACCCCTCCATAAAGATGCAAGACAAGATTTATAATCTTTTGTGAAGTTTGAAATCCAAATCATTCGTTTATAACTCATAGAGATTTTTACAAATATAAAAAATGAGCTTTTTAAAACTGAATTTTGATTACAAATTTGAAATCCTTACAAAATTTTGATGAATTTAAAAAAAAATGTCAATTTTTGAGAAACAAGGTGAAAGTTATGTCTTGTCAAAAATTGCACAAATTACACTAATTTTTAAAGGTTTAAAAATAGATTGAAAATTTACAATTTTGAAAATATCTTGATAAAATATTGGCGACAAAACCAACTTCCGGTCAACTATTTACACATAAAAAAGACCCCCCATTTGTAAATTATGCAAAAACGAAAAAAATCCCCCTTTTAGCAACTTTGACAAAAAAATGTCTCCCCTCTTACAAAAACATTTGATGAACTAATAGTTAGTTGTATGCTTATTATTTTAATTAATGTCATTTGAAGACTATGGAAGTGAAAACACTTGACATAGTAGTTGAAGGAGCCATGGAAATCCTTACCATTAGAGACATTATGTGAACCGAGTCAAAGGGGAACCATTCCATATGTTAGAGGTCATTGTGCCTCTTTCTCCTCCTCAAGCACTAACTTTAAACCCACCCTATGCAGAAACTTGAGTCATAGGATGAGACACATGGGATTGGTGCTTTTGGCGATGTGAAATAAGAGATGGGTAGCCTACAGGACTTTATATATTGTCAAAGGAAAAGCTTTAGATCTGTGGCAACTATAAAAAGGATCAATAGGGGATGGAGAGTGGGGCGACCACAATAGTGAGGAGCCTAGAATCTTCTACACATTTGTAGTTCCCTCATCATCCTTTTTCTAGTACTTCTATCAACAACCAGACCAAAAAGGGGTGCCATTCAAACTCTTATTCTTTGCTATTTATCTGTGACAACATGATGCATGGCGGCTACAAGGCGTTGTCTCAGAAACTCACAAGGAAATTTCACCACATCTCTCATAGCATAAGTCCCAATGAAAGCTCTTTAGGTCTTCAAAACATAAATGAAAATGAGTGACTTCTACAGCAAAGACAAGTTATATGAAGTCATTAAATTTGTTACCTTTTGTATGCAAAAGTATAAGAGACCAATGCTAGCAGCAAATGCAACTTTTTGCAATGTGAAATAATAAGTTGCTTCACAAGTCACTACATTAATGCTAAGGTCGATGAGGACCAAAATAGGTGAAACAAATGTTGCAAACATAGGTATAAGCCACAAAACTCTCAAAATTGCTTTAAATATACCTACAAAATCTTTAACAAGGTAGACCAAACAAGCCACAGACAAAAATCTAGGAAGCTTGCAAAAGGTTCAACCAAAATGATATAATGGGTAGAGGGTGATTTAACCCTCTGCTAAAAAAATTTGCATTTTTAAAAATCCATACTGTACAAAGTTATACTGTACAACAAGGTACAATTCCAAAAAAATGCAAAATTTCAAAGTTACCATTTTTCATGAAATGAAAGGTAATCCTTTTTTCTTGGGCCTTCCAAACACAATGGTGATGTTTGTTTGGTGCCATGACGTTTCCTTGATAGGGCTAGAAACTTGATTCACAAAAATTAAGAAAGAAACTGCAATTCAACGATTATATACCATGTTGGAGCATCAAATAATAAATGAAATATTCAAACTATTGTGAAATAAATTAAGCACAATACAAATGCTAAACAACTATCATAGAATGTGTAGAATACAATTGTTAGGAATTAATCTTTATTTAGGTGAAGATTATTTATTAATTTATATTATTTAAATACTTTTAAGAATATTCTAAAATTAATGTAATTATATAATTTAAATTATTAATAAATTATTCGCCGAGAGGCGATCTACAGTGGAAGCCAAATCTTTGTTAACTTTTTGGGTTTTTTGAAAACTTTGACAGCCAGCTGCCAGTATTCAGAGAATATATTAATATATTAATAAGAGCATCTTCGAGTTTATAGCTGGACAGTAACGGAAGGAGTGGTGGAAGACGAAGCACGCACGTATGAATTAATGAATTAATTCATAGTGGAAGAGGAAGCGATGCACACTGCTGTCGTCCATATCCAGCCGTTACGTTTTGTATTTATGATTAAAATCTTCACTGCCCTTGCATGTAACCGGCAATAAACTCACACTCCATGTCTATTAATATCCATTTTCTTAAGATATATGGCGAGGATCTTTCGAATTCTGTCTGGGGTTCAGTGGGAGGTAAAGATCAAACCTGTGGAAGCTTTTGCTGCGAGGGATTCGGTGTTGATTGAAAGCTTGAATGACATGAGGGAGAGGTTCACACAGAAAGCTCCCTTAATGCTCTTCTCTCTTCTTTGGTTCACAATCAAAATTTCAGAAGGAAGCGTGGAGTTTCATGAAGTAGAGCCGAATCCGGATGAAACGTGTATGCCAGAGGAATATTTCGTCAGACTCTGGAGCTTCTAATGGTGACTCTGGATCCATTTCGATGAAGCACCATTCCTTCTATTGTTTTATTTTGGGTCTGAATTGTATAGTCTTGCATGTATTTTATTATGTATGTTCATATGCGCAAAGTTTTGGGTGGATAATCTAAAAATCATGATCCTCGGTTGGGTACAGAAGACTTTTAGACTATATTTGAAGCTTTCCTTTTTATTGGAATGAGGCGTATAGGTACTCTGGCAAATACACTTGCTGCATTCTGTCTCTAACTTTGAGCAATCACGAGTCAAAGGATCTTGGCTGCAAATGTCTTATTTCAAGCGGCAGAAATCTCTCCATCATAACAGATGGAGGCAATAGCAATAAAAGAGGTAAATGCAGTTACATTACCTATTTGTTTATATATTTGCAACTAATTTAACTATCAGATTAATCATACCAATATGGATTCATACTACTCTTCACTGGTTGTGTGAATGTTTATGCAAATACAAAGCTAATGAGTATTTAATCCGATTCTGCTATTGTAAGCAAAGGGTAGAGTACCAAGTAATGAATAATAGCAGATTCCATGGGCCAAATTACTTATAAGCTCTTGTTTTAATTGCGGTACCTTGTAAATTTTATCTTAGATAAGCTTTGTTGAATATTATGACCCAGAGCATTATGCCCAAAGGAATTCACTTTGCTTTATCTTTAATCACGTACTATTAGGTGTTGGGAAGTATTTCTCGGGAATAACTAAGGAATAGCTTGATGATGAGGGCTTCCAAACAATGTTACTCCGACCCTTCAGATGCCATGTAATCTATGTTAGTTAATACGAAATAATATGTAGGATGTTTTTTTATATGATCATCTTTCATGTTTAATTATGTTGGCTCATGTTTAGACTATGTGATAACTTAGTAAATAATGATAAAGGTTCAGTTAATTAGTTGTCATGACACCTATACTTTACACTGGCTCAATGTAATATTTATGTTGTCATTATCTCAATAAGAAGTGAATAAATAAGAGTTTTTTATGAGAGATTGCTATTCACACAGAAAAGAATTGAAGATATTAGTCATGATATCTGTGTAGAATAGAAAATAAAGGATTAAGGTGATTTTTTTTTACTTTTAAGTAGTCTTATTGATAAGAGATAAGATTTAGTTTATTTTAGACAATATAAATAAATAAAGTCATACAAAGTTTAAATAGATTATATTTTGGTGAATCTAAAATTTAATCATTTTAAGATTGCTTCATGGAAATGAAAAGTTAGTTAATTTTAGAGAAGATTATGGGGGAAACATATTGTAATAAGTATTAGATTATTAGAGATAAATATTGAACTTCTTTTTATTCATCTTTCATCATCTCCTCTTTCAAATTATTTTAAAAAAATTAAATATTTTTATTTTATGAACATAAATTGAGAAGATTAGATTATTAGAGATAAATATTGAACTTCTTTTTATTCATCTTTCCTCATCTCCTCTTTCAAATTATTTTAAAAAATTAAATATTTTTATTTTATGAACATAAATTGAGAAGAATTTGTATGCGATTTAGAATTGTTGATTTACTTTCTTATTCTTTCACGTCTTTACTATTTTCTAACTTAAATGATCACAAAAGTCTCCAAAGTTAAGTGTGAAAGAACATTTTTAAATTTACATTCCATTCAAAGTTACTTTATTAAATTATTACACATAATTTTATTTTTTTCTAAAATTTAGAAAGTTAAATATGAAAGAACCTTCTTAAATTTATTATTGCATATAAAAGAAAGTTTCTAAATTAATAACTTAAAATCAAAAAAATATTGAAAATCTTTGAAAACAAAAATTATGTAATTTTTTTTTTTTTAAATAGAATAGAAAGAAAATTATAAAGGAATGGAAAAAAATGTTCTTTTTAAAATTTTATTCCTAACTTTATTGACCATATAAGTCTCCAAAATTAAGCACGAAAAAAATTTATTAAAAATTTATATTCCATTCAAAGTTACTATATTAAATTACTACATTTAAAAAGAAGTTTCTAAAATTTTGAAAGGAAAAAATAATTTATTATTGCATATAAAAGTAAGTTTCTAAATTATTATACTTAAAATCAAAAAATATTTTATCCTTTGATGTCATTGTAAAATATTTTTTTAATAGTAGAACATAAATAAAATTATAAAGGAATGAAAAAAATTGTTCCTTTTAAAAATTTGAAATTAATGTATCAAATTATAAAATTGGGAAATTATATAAAAATTAAATATCCTAAATTTATTATTACACAAAAATTATTGAATATTTTTTAAAAAGTTGAAACCATTTCAAAAAGGAAAAATCATTCATATTATATTTTATTCAAAATTAATATATATCTCAAATAAATATTATAAATTTAAGACTTTACTAAATATTTTATTGTACACAAATATAACTACTTAAATATACAATCTAATTATAAAGACCACATCTAAAATCAATTTAAAATCATTAGGTTAAATGGAAAGAAAATATAATAAACTTATTATTAAGAATTAGGGTTGCCATTAGAATTAGTGTTAGTTTTAGAATTAGAATTAGAATTATGAAGAGTTAGAATTATGGTTAGGGTTAGAATTAGAATTACGGTTATAGTTAGGGTTAGGGTTCAATTATAGATAGGGTTAGTGTTAGGGATTAGAATTGGAGATACGGTTAGGGTTAAGGATCAATTAGGATTAGGGTTCAAAGGGGTTCAAATAGAGTTCAATTAGGGTTAAGGATATGTTAGAGTTAGGATTCTTGATTATGGTTTAATTAAGGTTGGAGTTTGGGTACGGTTCAATTAGGGTTAGAGTTAAAGTTAGGGCTATAGGATAAATTTTGAGGTAAAGATTAGGGTTACGGTTGTGGTTAGGTTTAGGAATCAACTAAAGATAGGGATATGGTTCAATTATGGTTAGGCTTAGGGTTAATGATAGGTTAGGACAAGGGTTCAACTAGAGTTAGGTTTTAATTACGATTAGGGCTAGGGTTCAATTAGTAGTACAAATAGAATTAGGGTTGCCATTGGAATTAGGGTTAGTGTTGATTAAGGGATATGAATCAATTAAGATTAGGATTCAATTAGAGTTAGGGTTCAAAAGGGTTCAATTAGGGCTAAGGTTAGAATTATAGGATAAAAATTTAGATAAAGGTTAGGATTAGGGTTGGGGGATTAAGACTCAACTAGGGTTAGGGTTAGGGTTCAATTAGAGTTAGGGCTACGATTAATTTTAGGCTAGAGTAAGGATTCAATTAGTATTACAATTAGAATTAGGGTCGCCATTAGAATTAGGGTTAGTATTAAAATTATAATTATGAATAGAGTTTGAATTATAACTAGGGTTAGAATTAGAATTAGGGTTAGAATTAGGATTAGGGTTATAATTGGAGTTAGGATTCAATTAGGGTTCTAAGATAAATCTTGGAGTCAACATTAAGGTGAAGGTTGGGGTTAGGGTTAGGGTTTCAAAATGAATCTTGGGGTCAACATTAGGGTTAGAATTAGGGTTAGGGTTTGAGTTATGGTTTGTGTTTAACTAGGGTTACAGTTCAATTATGGTTCAGGTTACGATAGGGTTCAATTAGGGTTGTGGTTAACATTAGGTTTATAGGATAAAACATGGGGTAAAGTTTATGGTTCGGGTTGGGGTTAGGGTAAGAATTCAAGTAGGGTTAGGTTACGATTCAATTAGGGTTCAACACAATTAGGTTAGGGTTAGGGTTAATGTTAGGTTGGGTTAATAGTTCAACTAGGGATTTAGGGTTAGGGTTAGGATTATGGTTCAATTAAGGTTTGGATGAGGAGCTACAAGTTAAAATTAGGATTAGGGTAGGAGATTAATTAGTATTAGGGTTAGGGTTTTATTACAGTTAAGATTCAACTATGGTTAGGTTAGGATTCAATTGATGTTTAAAATTAGGGTCAAGGTTCTACGATAAAGATTGGGATCAAGGTAAGGGTTGGGGTTAGAATACAACTAGGATTAGGGTTAGGGTTACAATTCCAGTAAGGGTTAATATTCAGTTATAATTTAATTAAGATTCAACCATTGTTGGGTTAGGATTCAATTGATGTTTAAAATTAGGGTTAGGGTTCTAGGATAAAGATTGGGATCAATGTAAGGGTTGGGATTATAATACAACTAGGATTAGGGTTAGGGTTACAATTATGATAAGGGTTAATATTCAGTTAGAATTTAGTTAGCATTTAGATTAGGGTTTATATTCAATTAGGATTAGGGTTCAATTAATTTTAGGAACAATTAGGGATAGGGCTAGGATTAATTTTAGGCTAGGGTAAGGGTTCAAGTAGGGTTAGGTTTTAATACGAGTTAGGGTTAGGGTTCAATTAGTATTACAATTAAAATTAGGGTTAAGGTTAAATTAGGGTTCTAAGATAAATCTTAGGGTTAGCATTAGGGAAAAGGTTGGGGTTAAGGTTAGGGTTAGGGTTAAATTAGGTTTATAGTTTTTTTAAAAATATTAGGTTCAAAATTAGGCTTAGGATTCAATTAAGGTTTCAATTAAGGTTTAGATTTAATTAGGATTATAGTTCAATTATGGTTAGCATTAGGATAGGGTTAAATTCTATGGTTATGGTATAATTAGGGTTAGGGTTCAATTAGGGTTCTTAACTAAATCTCTAATCCTAAACCTAACTATATAATGACCCTAAACCTAATGATATTTCTAAGTCAAAACCTAACCCGAGGCATGACCATAACAATTATGCAACCCCTAACCCTAACCTTATGTGTAATGCTAACCTTGACCTTAAACCTAATTGTAACCCTAATCTTGAGCAAATCTTGATATTATCTCTTACCCTAATTTTGATGCTAATTCTAAGCCTCATCCTAATGCTAATCGTAACCCTAATCTTAACTAAATATCAACCCCAACCCTAATCCTAACTATATATCTAGCCTTAACCTTAACCTTAACCCTAACCCTAACCCTAATCTTGATAACCTTAACTCCAACTATTACCCTAACCCTAACCATATCTCTTAACCCTAAACTTGACCCTAAACCTAAATGCAACCCTAATGCTAATGCTAATCCTAACCCTAATCCTAATCCTAAACTATTCTTCATGCTAACCCTAACCATAATTTTGATGCAAACCCTAACCCTCATCCTAATGTTAACCATGTTTCTAACCCTAACTATATCTCTTAAACCTAACCATAAGCTTAACTATATCTCTAGCCCTAATCCTAACATAAACCCTAAACCTAATATCTCTTAACCCCAACCTAACCATAATCCTAACCCTAAACTTGATCGAGAACATAACTATAACCCTAATCCTGATAACCTTAACCCCAATTATTACCCCAACGCTAACTATACCTATTAACCCTAAACTTGACTGCAAACCTAAATGTACCCATAATCCTAATGCTAACCCTAACCCTAATTTTAACACAAACCCTAGCCCTCATCATACTGTTAACCATATTTTTAACCCTAACTATATCTCTTAACCCTAACCCTAACCCTAACTATATCTCTAGCCCTAATTCTAGCCTGAATCCTAAGCCTAACTATATCTTTGAACCCCAACCTAACCATAATCCTAACCCTAAACTTAATCCAAAACATAACTATAACCCTAATCCTGATAACCTTAACCCCAATTATTACCCCAACCCTAACTATATCTATTAACCCTAAACTTGACCCTAAACCTAATTGTAACCCTAATCCTCATGCTAAATTGAACCCTAATCCTAAGCTAATCTTGATGATAAGCCATGTCCTAATTTTGATGCAAACATTGTCTCTCATCCTAATATTAACCCTAACCCCAATCCTAACTATATATTAACTCTAACCCTAGCCCTAACTATATCTCTAGACCTAACCCTAACCTTAAATGTATCTCTCAACCTTAACCCTAACCCTAATCCTAAGTAAATATTTTTTTTATAATCCTAACCAAATATTGATGATATAATATTTTTTTATTATAATATTATAAATATACTAAAAATATATTTATAATATTTTAACTTAACATTTAAATATTAAATTATATATTATTTTTTTAAATTGAATTACAAATATTATTCTATCATATTATAATATATTAATTATTATAATAATATAATATACAATATGTAAATATAAAAATAATTATTTAAGATATTAAAATGTTGTGTCATTTATCATATTAGTTATTATATATAGCATTAAGGCCGTTACAGAAAACACGCCGAGAAGGATATTTCTACGTATTTTTTATATATATATTATTAAATATATATATACAGTTTACTTTATTGCTACCTACAAATTTGACAAAAAGAAAATACATGGAATTCCATAAGATCAAGAAATAAAATCTCTAATTTAAAAAGCCAAACCTTATGAAGATAAAAACATACTGTTACATTCTTTTTAAGTTATAATTACTTTTAAAAAAATAAAAGATACAAATCTAGATTTTTGTATAAATCATAATTTTACCAAAGCATTCAATATTATTAATAATTTAGTTTTCAACCAATCAAAAACAATATTTAAAAAAAAAATAAAAAAAATCAATTTTGTAAAGTCAACTTGTAAAATATTTAACTTTTCAAATTATAAAAATTATTTCTTGTGCATATGATTGGTTAAAAAGTTATGTGTGTTGGAAAGAAAGGTAGGAAAGCAAGGTAAACATTTTTTTTAAAGAATGATTTTTCATTTTTTGCTTTATAAAGTCATTTCATTATATCCTTCTAAAATAAATAAATGTTACTTATTTTGACTTTGTTTAAGAATGTAATTGCTATTTTTTTGTTAAAGAAAATCTCACAAAAATCAATTAACTATTTTGTAGAGATTTGCACTATTAAAATAATAAAATAAAATAAAAATTGTATTATTCTTTCAATTAGACTAATATCTTTGTTATCTATGTTTTAAATATTATCCTTCTTCTTTTCATTAATAATTTTTTTTCATCATGTATATTTTTATATTAATTTATATATATAGATTCTCCAAAAAAATTATAACCTATAATATATAAGTATATAAGATAACCTATATTATTTTAGGTCTTTATTATATATAATATACAACCTATTTCAATATAGATAATATTAATTTATATATAACCTATATTAATTAGAATTTATATATATTATTTTTATTTATATGTTATGTTATTGAAGGTAATATTTTGTAGGTAAATAAGTTAATCTACATTGTGTAGGTAATATGCATTTATATTAATATATATGATAGGTTATTTTATTTTGTAGGTTCTCCTTTAATCTATATTTATACATATTAATATATATTATACCACTTACTTAACTATCTATTTTATTTTTATTTTGATAAAGGTTAGGATTTGTATTAAGTTTCATAAAATATACATTACGTCTGCATAGCAGGAGAAACCATTCTTCCATGAGATCTAAGCCTACCATCTAGACCTACCAGCCCGGGAGCATGCTACGACAGACACCAAAAATGCAGTCCCACTGCATAACTTCAAAAAACCATCTCCTATTATAATTTTAAACACAAAAAATTGAAACACTGAGGTTGAGCCTCATAGGAAACCATTTACTTCTGCAGACAAGGTGAATCTTCCTCCCATTACATCCCCTCCTCCGTCACCAATCCCATCTTTCTTTTCAGGAATTCAACCGCCATGGCCGAGATCATTTTGTGCCTCATAAGCTTTGGCCCCTTTAGGTCTAGAATGAAGGGATATACTTTAACTACGTCATCCATCTCCCAAAGAAGTTCTAGGTCCGAGGGGCACATAATTCCTTTACCCATGAAGGCCGCTTTTAATGTCTTCTCTAACCCTCCTAACAGGTCACCTCGAAAAAGAAGCTCCATCATTTCCTTTGCCTCCACCTTTGGGACTTCCAAGTCCAAAATTACGGCCAAGAACTGAGAAGAAATGTGTGCGTTATCCCTCGCAAATTCCTTTCTATCTAGGTGGCCCTTTCCTAATATCATTTTGACTGCTAACATTGTCAAGGGATCATCCTCAAGCAAGATTCTCTTCAGCCTTTGATCGGTAATTTCCCATAATGTTATTTGTCTCTCTATTGCCACCAAGGAGACTGGAGTGTCAACACCGAAACTTTCCAACCCCTCCACTAAGATGGAGATGATGAATTTCAATTTGCTCGTCTTCGCCATTTGCAGCCCTCTGGTCGAAAATTCCCTACACAAAGACAACAAACAAACCAAATTTTGAAAACCATGCTGTGAAAATGTCGTCATCCTTCCACCTTTAAAAGGCATGTATACAGCAAGGTCGAGCCCCCGCGCACGAGTCTGAAATGATGGCTAAGCAAGGCACTCCGTCCTTGCAATAAATTTTTTGTCCTACAGCCTTCAGCCTTAATTCGGCTATCACCTCGTGAGGATCAACTTCTGCCACTCGGCCAATTTTCTTAAACTTTCATGATGGTCGTACCCTACATGTCGATCTGATTATTCTTGGCTTCATGTGTCATTAACACCTTCCGGCGTCGCTGAGGTCTCCCCTAATTTGGCGGATTGCTAAAATTTTGGTGGCTTGCCTTCCTCATCCCCCCGACGACTTGGATAATGTGTGAAGTGATGTGGCCTTGCCACTGTGCTGCCACCTTTCACTCCCTAACCGACACCCCATTTCCTCCCTCCTTGTTAACTAGTAATTTGCTTTAGGTTTTCCAATTATCTCATGAATGAATAAGAGGAGGAACCTGATGAGGGGGGGTGGGGGCCTACCCTACCACCCACAAGAAAAATTACTCTGTGTTACATTCTTTAAAACCCAGTCCAATTACTCCCTTATTAGACAGGGAGTTGGCTTCTGTGTTACCTTCCCTTAACATGTGATTGAACATCACTTGTTCAAAATTCCCTAGTTGTTCTAGTACAACTTCCAAATAAACCCCTAGTCTCCAATTGTGAATGTGTCTTGTCCTGAGAGCATTTATGACCAGTGTTGAGTCTTCTTCGACGACCAGATTTTTAATTCCCAATTCCTTACCCAACTTCAATCCAAGCAGGAGAGCTTGGAATTCAGCTGCATTATTTGTTCCTTCTACAAGGGGTTGGGCTAATCTCCCCAAAATCAAGCCTATAGAAGTTCTTATTGTGCATCTTGCCCCAGACGACCCCGGATTCCCTTTGGAGGCCCCGTCAAAGTTCAATTTAGCCTAGCCTTGCTCAGGGGGAATCCATTGGGTCTTATTACGTTGTTTAGTAGAAGTCGCGTTTCTTGTTCCACCCAAGGGAGGGGTTTTGATTCCAAACCATTGTTTCATGATCCAAGCATCCATTTAGTGATTTTTTTTTTGCTTATCCATCAGCTGTGCATTCAAAAGTTCTACAATGCTTGCCTCAATCTTGCACTGAAGCCTTGGGATCGACATCTCTTTATCCTGAAAAAGACATCTATTTCTCTCCTTCCACACTTCCCATATTAGAATTGAAGGGCTCATCTTCCAAAGATCCTCGAAGATGGTGTTATGATCATAACTTGGCCAAGAGTTTAAACATTCTAATAAGGTGTTGGGGAAAATAGTTGACCAATGTAGCTTTGTGCACAACCAGCTCTACATCTGATAAGTAAACTTACAATTTATAAGCAAGTGATCCACTGTTTCCTCAGCCTCTTAACACAGTGAGCATCTAGACGGACCATGATAACCCATTTTGATAAACCTATCTCCTATAAGAATTCTTCCCTGTGCTACAACCCATGTGAAAATCCCTGCTTTTGGGAGACATACTTTATTCCAGCAAAGACTTCGAGGGATCACTGAATTTTCTTCAGTTGAGGATGATAGGATATTGTATCCTATCTTGGCCAAGTATATCCCATTTGGTGCAGCATCGCAACGTAAGTGATCTCTCCCCTGTCTGCCCCATATCCTTTGTTTTGATAGTGCTTTCTCAAAGGCTTCAATTTCCTGGACTCCAAGGTTCAAACTTCTCACCGATTTCCACTTCATGTAACCTTCAACTGGATCTTCCAGTCGATCTATATAATCTCTAACTTTCAAACCTCAAATTTGTTTAGTCTTCTCTTTTACTCTTGAGAGCTCCCGGTTGTCAGCCAGTGTTGTATGACCTTCCCAAGAGTCTTCCCAGAACATAGCTTCCTTTCCATCCTTCACTTCCCAAGTAAGAAAGTTTGTGATAAGATCTCTGGAGTTTTTAATGAAATTCCAAATTCGGGACCCATTTGGCAAGGATTTTTCTACTAGGAAGCAATAAGGGTCTGCTTCTAGATATTTTGCTCTGACAATCTTCACCCATTTAAGGTCGGGGCAAGAATGAATAGTCCAAGCTAATTTTTCCCCCAGTGCCTTATTTTGTCGAAGAACATTCCTCAAACCAGCCCCATCTTTCTCCCTCTTCTCACAAACCTTCTGCCATTTTATAAGAGGAATTTTCTTTTGTTCTGAATTACCTTTCCAAAAGAATTCCTTCATTACCCAATTTAGGTCTTTGCTCGCTCCTATTGGAAGCTACAGATAGGGCATCATATAGATGGGAAGTGCTAAAAGAACCGATTTCAGCAAAGTTAACCTCCTTGCCCAGGACAACCACCTGTTTTTCCATGAGGATATTCGATCCTTACAACGAGTCACTAGAGAGCTCTAGAAACTGTTGCTTTTGATGCTCTTGTCCAATGGGAGTCCCAGGTATTTGCATGGCAGTTGTCCCCTCTTAAATCCTAAGATTCACAAAATTTGAAGTTCACAGGGACAATTTGAATTAAAGAAGAAAATATCAGATTTAGCCTTACTTCCTGCCCAAAAGCCCTAAAGTAGTCTTCTAGCATTTTTTTTATATCTTTGTGCCTCCTTTGTTGAAGCAACACCAAACAACATTGTGTCATCCACAAATTGTTAATGTGTGATATTAGGTAGGCTGCTAGTTACTTGCAATCCCTCAATCCATCCTGACCTCCTTGCATTTTCAAGCGATCTCCCAAGGGCTTCAACCATTATAATGAACAGGAAAGGGGATAGAGGGTCCCCTTGTCTTAGACCTCTTGAGGCAGTAAAGTATCCCTCCGGAGAACCATTAACCAACACTAAGAAACGCGAACTAGCCACCCACCCGAAGAGCTAGTCTAACCATTCCTTTTGAAAGCCAAAGGCTTCCATTACCTTGAAGAGGAATCTCCAATTCACTTTGTCATAAGCTTTCCTGATGTCCAGTTTCAATAGCATTGCTGGTTTCTTCAATTTTTGGATTGAGTGTATGACTTCTTGAGCAATTATCACCTCATCTAGAATTGATCTTCCTGGTACAAAACCTGTTTGTTCCTCGGATATGATTGTGGGAAGAATCTTCTTCAATCTGTTGGCTAATACTTTGGCCAATATCTTATAAATCGTGTTACACAATGATATTGGACGAAAGTATTCCCAAGAGTCTGGATTTTATTTCTTTGGGATGAGGGCTATTAAAGTGTTATTTGCTTCCTTTAAAACTCTTCTGTTAATCCTAGAATCTTCTATAGCTTCCCAAACCTCCTTACCCAAAAAGTTCCAGCATTTCTGGAAGAATGCTGACGAAATCCATCTGATCTGGGGGCCTTTTCTGGTTGCATCCCAAAGACTGCTTCTTTCACTTCGTCTTCAGAGAATTTGGCATTTAAGGCCCTCATTTGAGCTTGAGAAATCAGTTTCGGTATGGAGTGCAAGGAGGCATTCTGAGCATCCAAATTTGAACCCTCCCAATCATTGAGAAAATTCTAGAAATATGTAACTATTGAATCTTTGATTTCCTTCAAATCTTCCATCAATCGGCCATCCCCATCTTTCAAGCAGGGTATTCTGTTAAATTCCCTCCTTGCTTTTGTGGAGTTGTGAAAGAATTTCGAATTTCTATCTCCTGTCTTCAACCATACCTCTCTAGATTTTTGTCTCCAAAAAACTTCCTCTTTAGCCAGGATATCATTGAGTTTGTTAGATAATGCCTATTCTTTCATAAAGCAGGCTTCGTCCATCCCATTATTAATAATTTCTTTAGCTAGATTGTCCAGTTCTTGCTCCGTTTGCATTTTCTCTTTGAAGATATTCTTGAAGCTCACTTTGTTCAACTGTTTGAGCTGCTGCTTCACGTATTTTAGCTTTGTGATCACGTTGAACAATCTTGATCCCTCCGAAGAGCATTCCTTCCACCATTGTTCTATCAAAACCATCATGTGAGGGTCCTTAAACCACATCATTTCAAATTTAAATGGGCATCGAACCGACCCCCTCTCTCCAACTATTTGAAGTTGAACTGGAAAATGGTCGGAACCAATCCCAGAGTTTATCTTGCTCTCAAGAGAAAAAGGAAAAAGACTCAGATTTCCTTTGAAGAAGAATCTGTCTAATTTTTCCGCTATACTTCCAAACCCTTTTTTGCAGTTTTTCCAAGTAAAGCATCCATTTCCTATGGGGATTTCCAGTAGAGAATTTATGTCCACAAAGCTACAGAAATCCGTTTGGGACTGCAGGACTTTCCCTGAGCCACCTTTCTTGTCTTCCTGCCTAAGAATTGCATTAAAATCCCCTCCTATTATGCTAGAACCCTGATTCATACCACTCAAGACCCTGTCCAATTCTATCCAGACCATCCTTTTCTGAATGCTCAAAGAGGGGCCATAAACATTTATGAGATTAAAATGTAGATTCGAGATCAAGCTTCTTACCTTACACACCATCTAGTGTCAGCTCGAATTCAAGGTCTCTATTAGGACTAACTAAGGTTTCCATATAATTATTAGGCCTCCAGAAGCGCCCTCCGCTTCCACCCCTGTCCATTTCCACGACCTCAGTTTTATGCCAAATTTCTCCAGGTCTGAACCACCTAATTTTGTTTCTTAAAGAAGACAAATTTCTACTTGACTCACTTCTATGTGGCGCTTGATGAGGCTCCATTTGTTAGGGGCATTTAGGCCCCTAACATTCCATGTTAATATTTTCATTGTTGTTCAGGAAGGGCTCCACCCTTCCCTACTTTAATCATTGAGTCAATCTTCTGCTGTTCACTAGCTTCCCCGTCCCATTTTCTCTTTTCTTGATTAGGGATTCTACCCCTCTTTTTTTGTTCCCCGCAGTCTGACGTGAGTTTGAGTAGATCCCTTCTGTGAATTCCCAATCTAGATTTAGCTGCCAGTAATTCCTCTGTCATCTTTCTCTTCTTACCTAATTGTGGGCTTAACAACTCCATCATTTCTTCTCTTTCTATCTCCCAAATTTCCTCTATACCTTCAAAGTTAAGCCCTGCCTCCGACTCTCCTAATTTGCTTTAGCCGCCACTGCTAGTTCCACTAATTCCTTCCCCACTTCTATCAAAGAATCCAACTCTACATTTCAGCAACTGTCCCCCAGAAGTTCTAGAGTCTTAGAGATTTTCTCGTCTAAATCCACAAGCTAATCCTCCTCCTCCTGTTCCTCTTGGAACTCCTTCCTCTCCTCTGTTTTGTCCTCTATAAATGATCTTGGTGAGCCAGTCTGGGGGGCATCCAACAAAGGTTTCCTATTGTCCCTATCCTTTTTTGTAGAATCCCTACTCTTCTTAGACTGCGACTTCTGAACCCCTTCCTTAGGATAGGAATGAGGATTTGTGGTTTCAGTGGTAATTCTGACTGACACTTTGGGAGTCTCCGCTGGGACATCCAAAAGGCTGGATTTCCTAGCCTCTTCGTTGGATTTTCTACATCCCAAAGAACGCACCAAATTGTTATGCATTAGAGAATCACGCTCCAACTTTTGAACCCAGCTTCAGTGGTCCGTTAAAAGTTCAATCTCACTCCATATCTTCATGTCTGCTTTATTCTCCACACATATGCACACATAAGTTTGATTTTTCTTTGCCAACTTCCTTTCTTCTGCACAAAGAAATGTGCCCAATTGATTGCCTATTTCCTTCAATATGGATGGAGCCCAATATTCCTGCAGAAGATTGGGTAAACTGTACTAGTCTTGCAAAGTTTCCATCACGTGATTTGTCGGGTCGAAACCCACTGTCCATTGCCTTAAATAAAAACCACACCCGTCTAGAACCCAAACACCTTTCACTATTTGGTCTCTTATTTTCCTAGATGGACATACTACTAGGAAGAAGTCATTTTGGAGCATTTTGAACTACAGCTCAGAACCCCAACATTCTTTCCACCATTTCACCAAATAGTCCCAGTTGAGATCCATTCCATACCATTTCCCAAGCAAACCTAACTGTTCTAACCTCAAAACTTCCGCTTGCAATTTTGAAGAGCTGATTGCTATTTTGGTTCTTCCGCCTTTTGATTCTTTGAACGAGAGTGAGCCATGATGTCCCATTTCTCCATCTGAGATTTCTTCCCGTTCTTCCTTCCATTCCTTGTCGGCTGAATTTTTTTGCCAAACCATTCCACCGTTCCCATTTCTGCGATTAGGGTTTCTTCTAGGGCCCTATCTTCCCAACCATGGAATATCATTATGCCCTCTTTTACCTTCATTCTGTTATCGAGGTCTGTGAAAAGCTTCGTTTCTGTACTGTCTATTCTTGTTCCATCCTCAAGAAGAGCCTACACCTCTATTCATGCGAAGATTCTCGTGAGCCTCGTCCTCATGAAAGCGACCATTCTAACCATTATTCTGAGGGCGGGCCCATCTCTCTTTCTTCCAAACATGCTCGAGGTTCCCACTCTTGTTCCCTCTGGGTCCCTAGTGACCTCTACCACCATGTGACTGCTACAAGGGTAAAGCTCCATCCAAACTCCACTATACTTTAACTATCTATTTTTAATTTAATGGAACTGTTTATTTAATTTTCCAATTTATATTTTATATATAATCTCATCTTTTTTCTTTTTTCTTTGATTAAATTATTATTATTTTAAGTTTTAGTATATTTTCCTTATATCTTCTTTCATTTCTTTTAATAATTTTGGTAATTGTTCCTCAATTATTTTGTTATATAATTCATCTTTATAATTCTCTTAGAGTTATTTATCATTTAACTTTTTTTGATCCATTTATTTGTGTCATATCATATTATTATATTATTCATTCTTCTCTTATTTCTTATCATTTTTATTTTTTTTTTGCCTATTTTCACTTTTATTTTATTTTTCAATCTCCTTCCTCCCTACCCTCTCCCACCACTTAACTCTTCTTAAGGTCATTTCTACAATCATATTCTTCATTATCCTCTTCCTATGATGAATCATTGAGTTAGGGTTAGGGTAAGGTTATTAGAGTTATTTATTCATTTTTTGAGATGTTTAAATTTAACCTTTTTTGATCCATTTATTTGTGTTATATCATATTACTATATTATTCATTCTTCTATTATGTCTTCATCATTTTTTCATATATTTTCACTTTTACTTCATTTTCCAATCTCCTCCCTCCCTACTCTCTCCCACCACTTAACTCTTCGTAAGGTCATTTATACAATCATATTCTCCATTATCATCTTCCTACAATGAATCATTTAGTGTGGTTCAAAACGTCAATTCAAAATAGCATACATAGTTTAATCTAGAAGTGCTTACTCTATCATTCATGGACTTTGAAAAAATCATACCATCTATAATCATTGATTTGTTAATATTTAGTATTATTGATTTGAATGAAGAGATATAGTTGCACTTGTGTCTACTATGAGTCAAATCTAATAATTTAA